>JAQZBX010014732.1:21188-38403 GCA_029593785.1 Cabassous unicinctus
ATTTATTTCTTCCCCACTCCCTCATTGTTTGCATTTGCTATATCTGTTTGTTGTGTGCCGGTATTTTTTTTTTTTTTTTTAGGAGGCACTGGGACCTCCCATGTTGGAGGGAGGTGCCTAATCACTTGAGCCACCTCCGCTCCCTGCTTTGTTGTGTCTCTCATTATGTTCCCTTCCATGTGTCTCCTGTTGCGTCATCTTGTTGCGTCAGCTCACCACGCCAGCCCATCGTGTCAGCTCACTGTCTTGCTTGTCTTCTTTAGGAGGCACCAGGAACCAAACCTGGACCCCCCATGCAGAAAGTGGGAGTTCAAACACTTGAGCCACATCTGCTTCCCTCACCCTCATTTTCGAAGGACAGTTTTGACAGATACAGAATTCTTCACTGGCAGTTTTTCACTTCAAGTACCTTAAATACATCATACTACTTTCTTCTTGCCTCCATGGTTTCTGATGAGAGGTCAGTACTTAATCTTATCGAGGTACCCTTTTATGTGATGCTTTACTTTTCTATTTCTGCTTGCAGAATCCTCTATCTCTGAGATTTGTCATTCTGAATAGTACCTGTCTCAGTGTAGGTTTATTTGGATTTATTCTGTTTGGGGTGTGTTGTCCTTCTTGGATATTGATATTTATGTCTTTCCTAAGTGTTTGGAATTTTTTGGTCATTATTTCCTCAAATATTCTTTCTGCTCCTTTTCTATTCTCTTCTCCTTCTGAGACACCAGTAATGCGTATGTTTGTGCATTTCACGCTGTCATTTAATTCCGTGAGGCTCTGTTCAATTTTTTCCATTCTTTTCTCTTTCTGTCCTCCTGTCTTTTCCAGTTTAGATGTTCTGTCTTCAAAATCACCAATTCTGTCTTCGAGCAATTCAAATCTGCTCTTATTTGCCTCTAATGTATTTTTAATCTCATCCATCATGTCTTTCATTCCCATAAGTTCTGCTACTTTTCTTTGCAGGCTTTCAAATTGTTCTTTATGCTCACCCAGTGTCTTCCTAATGTCTTTTATCTCTTTAGTCAAGTTTTCCTTCAATTCTTTGAAGTGATTTAGGAGTGTTCTGTGATTATCATTGATTAATTTTCTTAAATCCCGTTTTCTTCAGGATATTTGGTGTTTTGCTTGGGCTGGGCCAGCTCTTCCTATTTCCTAGTATGGCTTGTAATTTTTTTCAACTTTTTCTCCCTGCCTGATTTCTCCAGAATTCAGAAACTTTTATTGGATATTCTCATTTTTATGGCAACATAATTATTTGCATAAGTTCTATAAAAATCTATCCTTGGTGACAGGACATAATTGGAAATATTACTTATATAACCAAAGCCTTGACTGGAATGCTATATTTAAGAATGTTGCTCATTTAATCAGACATGACCAGAGACTTTTATGGAATTAATATTGATTTTATGGAGCCAATGCTTACAAAATCTCTTGGAAAACTCAGTCTGATATCTGCTTCAGTGTTCCCAGCCTTACAGGTGCATAAGGAAGGTCACTTTCTGTCAGGCATAGAAACAATTTGATACTTTGGGGACCTCAAGAAAGAGTAATTCACCCAAATGTATAGGTTCTTCAAGTAAAATGTGGTGTCATATTCTTGACTTAGCTTCCCAGCCTTTAGAGGTTTGCAAAAGTCCAATATTAGGTACCTTATGAAAACTTCCAGCAAAGGAAGGCCTATATGGCAAAGCACCATTCTTGCATTCCCTATGTAAATAATCAAAGCAAAAGTAATAAAACCAGCATTATTTTATGATCAAAAATAATTTTTCTTTGAGGCTGTGAGGACTAGTAAGTCCAAATTCCATAGGGCAGGCAGTAAGCTGGGAATTTCAGTGAATGTTTCAATGAATTCCCCAGGAGAAGCTAGCTGGCTGAAGTAGAGATGGAAATTCTTCTTTCTGAGCACTGATATCATCAATTCTCCTTGTAAGGGCTTCAACTGATTGGCTGAAACTCCTCGTTGATGAAAGCATTCTTCTTTATTTATTGCAGATATAATCAGTCTTAGATGCAATCAACTGACTAATTATTTAAATCCACAAAATACTCTCACAGTAACAATCAGACCAGAGTTTGCTTGACCAATTGGACACCATAACTTAGCCATGCTGACATATGAACTTAACTACTGCAAAGGGCTTTCAGAGAAAATGGAATAATCGGAATGCACACTACAGAAGTGCAACTAATAACTCCTGTTATAAACTAGTTTCAGCCCAGTAGAGAAGGTTTATCATAATTGACAAGCATACTATCCTAATTAATGTATATCTGCTCCCCACTTTTTAAGAACCCCCTATTTAAAATGGAATCTTAACTGTCAGTCAATCAGAAAATTTTCTCATTTTTTTCTTTATTTGCTCTATCTGTATTAGCTCCCCTCTTCCATCCCCCAGTGGAGCTCCATTCCACATATGGTGTGGATGCTGCCTGATTCATGAATCATAACATGTATTCATATATAAACCCACATAAATAATATCTTGTCTGTGAGTCTGAAACCTGAAAACCATGGCATGGGTTAGTTCCCCTAGGGTTGAGTTTCTGGTAGCAGGCATTGTTACACTCTTGCCATCCTCCACATGGTAAGAATCCATCCCTGGAGTTGATAATAGGTGTTTTTCTTTCTGACCAACTAGAAATATGAGGGTTGTAGCAGTTTGATATTGTTTTTTAATTCCAAAAATAGATATTGGATTATGTTAGTGAACTGTTCTTTTCCTCTGGGCATATTAGATTATATGGGATTCAGAGGTTTCACTTTTACTTGATTAAATAATAATTGGGGCTTTGATGAAGCCACATCAGTAAAATATTGAGTCCCCACCCCCTTGGTGGACAGGGACTCACAGAAAAACCACACCACAGAGAAGGGAGGTTAGAGTTTTGATCCTGGAGTCCAGGAAGTAAACACACAGGAGAAACAGATATGTGAGTAAAGAGAGAAGGTTCCATTAGACACGGTAGAGGCCCTAGGAAGAGAGACAAGCCATTTGCCTGAGAGTTTACAGCTGACCTTATGGAGAGAGGAGAGCAGCTGAGCCTGGAGAGAATCGAGCCCTGGGGAGAGAGACAAAGCCTAGAGAACCTGCTAGTCTATAGCTGACCTTGTGGAGACAACAAAGCAGCTGAGCCCAGAGAGAAACAAGCCCCAGGAGAGAGACGAGACTTATCCCAGCCTACAGCTGATATTGGAAGAAGCTGGGACCATTGACCCTTAAGAAGAAGAGGAAGGCTGAATGTTGGCAGCCGTCTTGCTTCAAAATGTGGCAACTGACTTTGGTGAGTGAGGTAACTTACACTTTAAGGCCTGGTAACTGTAAGCTTCTACCCCAAATAAATACCCTTTATAAAAAAGCCAACAGATTTCTGGTATTTTGCATCAGCACCCCTTTGGCTGACTAATACAAGGGTCAAATGCTGTGGTGAACTTCAATAATTTCAGAACTGAAAATTTTCATCAACCTGAACAAAGAGATTATTAGTTGCCTTAAGAAAAACTGTTCCTTCAGAGTCAGGAAAGAGTAACTTATATCAATAAAAAGAAAAGTAAATGGAAGATGAAGAAATGAAGAGTGTGTGTTTATGTAGTTAACTTTCAAAATGTGTAAAGTATAGACAGAAACAAAAAGGCTTTTTGGTTTGTTTTTAATGATGGGAGATATCTGGGTACACTTAAATGCATATTGGAAGGAACCAATAGATAAGGAAAGACTGAAGATTTTAGGAATAAGTCAGGAGAGGAAAATAAAAGAAGTATTAAGGGATTATCAAAAGGATCATCAAATAGAGAGATAATCAAAAGAGAATTTTCCAAAAACACAAAATCATGTTTCTCATGTAAATATAAAATAAACACATCAAAAATGTTGTTCAATTTAATAATTAATGAAGAAAACCAGTAAGATGTTAAGAAGCTATTTGGAGACCTGATTTATTTACAAGGAATTTAATAAAGGAATGTGAGGATAAGATTGCTAAATTAGTATGAAACTAGAGCAAAAGACTTAAGCTTTTGGAGTTATATTTGATGGAAGAAGTAAACTGGACAGAAATTATTTGCCACTGTAGGACAAAAATCCATAAATTAGTATAAAACTTCACCAAGTCTGGAATTTCTAATCAATCATAAACTGTGAGCTGAACAAAGTACATTCCCCTAGATAATCCATGGGTAGACCAATAAACAGTGCTCCCATATGACATTGAAGGGACATTCTGCTCACCGTTTGGTCTTATTTATAAGTTTTGGAGAATTTTTCTTGACAGAGTTGTCACCGGAGAAGTAGGAGGGGAAGTCTATCAATCAGGACCTTGTCAGGAAGCAGAAACATTCAAAGAAAAGGTGAGTAAAGAGAGTTAATCTATTTACTCTCTATTTGCAAAATCATTAACTGAATTAAGGGGAAAAAAAACAAAAGATGATGAAGCACCCCTGAGACAAACAACGTAGTTCAACTTTGCCTGAAAGAGAGGGAGTGGTTAACAAAACCCTTTGAAACCTGTAGCTGTAGGAGCCAACTTCCCAAAGGGATTCTGTCCTCTACCAGGGGGACTCTCCAACTTCCTCTTAGCTAAACTGATGTCTTCTTCAAGATTCAGCCATACTCTCACTTCCTTCATGAAGTCTTTTCTAATCTCCCAACTCATGATTTATCTCCTTTTCCTAGTTATTCATGTAACTTACTGCCACTTATCAGTTACTTATCCTGCATCACCTTGGACTATAAATTTTCTTTTTAATAACAGAATCAAATCACCTTCCACTTGATGGAATTGTAAATGGCATCTCATCCAAGCTCACAGATAGTCCAAGATTCCTCTTTAGCACACCCCAATTTCATACGACCGTCTCTTTATTAGAGAAAGCATTGTATCATAAAATAGCCTAATTCTAGCAATGAACAAATAAAAGATTTTTAAAAGATTTCCCTTATCTAATTTGTCATAACCCTGTCTAGTAAGTGTGTAGATTAGGGTCTAATCTCATAATTTACATTTTCCACAGTGCTAAGGGCATTGTCTTCTCTAAAATAGACATTGAATAAATGGTTAAATAAAATATCACTACTTACATAATTTATATATTAAAATCTCTCTGAGCAGCTTGACTTATACAGTATGTCTTTTTTTCCCATCATAAACCAACATAAGCTTGTAATTGAATCTGAGGGATGCTCAGTTTAAAACCACCAAACTTCTCCCAAATGTGAAGTCATAATAATGCCTTTCCCTATTCATCACAGATGCCTGTGGTAAAATTCAGCAGGTATTAAAAAGTAACAATTCCTTATCCATTCCAGAATACAAAGCATTTTGTTTTGTCCAATTCTTTATCCTGCTAAATACTCAGAGGAGGTACATGAAGAAAACATTTAAAGAAACTAAATTCTTCTATGTTTTTGATGATTCAGTATTGCTCAATGCCACAATGCAAAGCCAGACTGTCTTTGTAATAGTGTCAAAATAATTTAGTTATTCTGAGCTCTGGGCATTTTTTTCATCTATAAGTAAAATTTAAAGTCTTTTAAAAAAATATTTAATTTAGAATGAACTGCTAAATAGTCCTGAGTCAGAACCTGAGTCAGCCTAAGGCTGTGTCCCTCTCTCTCCCCTTTCTGGGAGTGGTAGATCCCTGGAGCCCCCTTTGTCTGTAGTCGCAGGCCCAGAGGCCGGACAATTCTAAAGAGTGTGGGGGAGGGTGCCGACAGCAGCAGCCACTGCTGATTTCAACTCACAGTTCTGTGGTCGCGATTTCCCTCTTCGTCCCTCTCTCCTCTGGGTGGTGTGCAGCCTTCACCTGCTGTCCTAAACCCTAGAAGCTCTATTTCGGGGCTGTTTCAGCCTGTTCTCTAGCTATTTTTCTGGAGAAGAGATTTCCGTCTTACTAGACAGCCATCTTCCCGGAAGTCCCAAATTCTTTTATTATAACTTCAGATATCACACCCTTTACAAGGGTTTGTAGCATAACTTTAGAACATTTTGGTAAAACAATGGAAAAGAAAAGGATAAGAGATTCAAAAGAGAGCTGTTGATATGCAAGGGACATTCAAACAAACCAGACAGAAATGTAGGGTGATTTGTTTTGTTCCAAAGATAATCACATAGCTCCATAAGTCACAGGTTTAGAGCTTCTGCAAGATTCTGCTATCATTGCTCCCAGATGATCCCTTTGGCAATTATTATTCACCACTGTAGCATATCTAAAAACAGTATCTTTCAACAGCAACTATCTCCTACTTGAATCTTTTCCATTTTCTATACTTAAATGGATCTCTCTTTTCCTAGTTCATATCAAAAAACTCTTTCTTAAATCTTGTGTGGGCAAAGAATTGTACTCTCACAACCACTGAGGCTGATTCAGAGTCTAAGTTAAGGTAATTCTCACTGTCTACCAAGAATTTAATGGACTTGTATGCATGTCCTCTCTTGTCTTCTGGAATATCAATTCCTTGTGTGCAAGTTCTCCCTTATTCACTATTATATATCTTGAGGGACTACCACAGTATATGGCATTCAGAAGCTGTATTGGTCAGACAAAGGGGTGTTGATGCAAAGTACCAGAACTCAGTTGGCTTTTATAAAGGGTATTTATTGGAGGTAGAAGCTTACACTTACCAAGCCCTAAAGAAACCAACTCAAGGTACTATAAGAGGTACTTTCTCACCCAAAGTTTGTTGCCATGTGTTGATGTAAGATGGCGGGCAATGTCTGCAAGGGTTCAACCTTCCTCCTTCCTCTTAAGGCTCCATGGTCCCAGGTTCTTCCAATCTCAGCTATAGCCTGGCTTAAGGCTCATCACTTTCTCCAGGGCTTGTTTCATTCCAGGCTCAGCTTCTCTGTTCTCTTCACTAGGTCATCTGTAGACTATCAGGCTCATCTCTCTTCCCAGGGCCATGTCTATGGAGCACTCTCTCTTCCTGCATATCTGCTTCTGTGTGTTCTCCTTCTCCATGTATTTTTCTGTGTGAATGTCCACCCATCAAAGGGGCGGAGACTCAAAGTCCTACTGACGTGGCTGAATCCATCTTAATTTAATCAAGTAAAACTGAAACCTCTGAATCTAATATAATCTAATATGCCCAGAGGAATAGACCATTTTACAAACATAATCCAATATTTATTTTTGGAATTCATAAATAATATCAAACTGCCACAGAAGCCTTTGATAAATATATGATGAATGAATGGATGGATGGGTGAATAAATGACTACAAAAGAAAATTAGAACAACCAGCAAGATGGCAGCAGAGTAAGAAGCTCCTAGAGTCAGCTCGTGCTACAGAGCAATTAGTAATCACCCAGAACTATCTAAAGCACCTGTTTGGGGGCTCCAGGAGACCAGAAGAGCATCCTGCAACATCCTTGAAAGAATGGAAGGAGGATACTGCACATCTGCAAGCGGCCTCGGGAGCTATTCCACGGCTGGAATTGGAAGCTTCACTTCCCAAAAATGAGGGAGGAAGAGAGAGTTGGGCACCAACTTCAGCTACTGATTAGTAAATTCAGCGGGCTAAAGTATAATCCTGAGAAAAGTTAAAGTTTGAACCTGTCCAAGTCAGAAAGAGGCCTGTAGCCACCGTTTTAGCTCCGCCCCTGGCATGAGGGGAAGCGGGGCAGACTGAAAATCACAGTGCTGGTAGGGACCAGCTTCTTTCCATCCAGATTGGATTGCAGCTCTAGCTTAAACCCCAGCCCCACCTCTGGCAGGAAGGAAGCTGGGAGCGTGGGGGCAGGGAGGGGCCTGCACCAGCTTCTCTGGGAAAATACAGGCCACATCACAGAGGCTGGCAATCATCCTAGTCTAGCTGTGCAAGCCACCTTAGGAGCTATTCTGTGACTGGAGTTGGAAGCTCCATTTCCCAAAAACAGGGGAGGAAGAAATGGTAGGCCACCAATGTCAGCTACTGATTAGTAAATTTGGCGGGCTAAAGTATAACCCTAAGAACAGCTAAAGTTTGAACCTGTCCCAGTCAGAAAGAGGCCGGTAGCCAGCATTTTGGCTCCGTCCCCAGCATGAGGGGAAGCCAGGCTGACTGAAAATCACAGTGACGATACGGACTAGGTTCTTTCACCCAGATTGTGCTGCAGCCCTAGCCTAAGCTTCAGCCCTAACTCTAGCAGGGCCTGCACCATCCTCTCCTGGTAACTGAGGTACATTCGGCCGGCACAAATAAAATAGTCGGAAGTCTACCAGGGCAACTGTGGTCATTTGGACCCACACAGCAAAGATTGCTGCCCACACCTGCAACTCCATTCCCCACTCTAGGCAGGGGAGAAAGGGACATGAAGCTTCATCAGTCTCTCTGGGCAACTACAGTCTAGGCCTGCATAACTTGGATTATTACACATGGCTGTGGCTCTGTCCCTACCCATGGCAAAGGAGAACGTTTGGAGAAGCTTCATTGGTCCCATGCAGGCAGCTTGAGCCTCCACAGCTTACAGAACCAACTATATCCTTGACTCCTACTACACAACCAGCAAGGGAGAAAGGACAAGAAAGCCCTAAACTAAGGATAGAAACTGCACCTAGAATAAATATATCTAGTAAGCCAAGACACCAGCAAAAACTTATAGTTGACACCAAGAAACAGGAAGATATGGCCCAGTTAAAGGAAAAAGGTAAGCCACCAGATGTCATAAAGGAGTTGAGAAAACTAATCATAGATGTTCAAACAAATCTCCTTAATAAATTCAATGAGATGTCTAAAGAGATAAAGGATGTTAAGAAGACATTGGATGAGCACAAAGAAGAATGCGAAAGCATACTTAGAAAAATAGCAGATCTTATGGGAATGAAAGGCATAATAAATGAAATTTAAAATACACAGGAATCATATAATAGCAGGTTTGAGGAGGCAGAAGAAAGAATTGGTGAGCTTGAATAAATGGCCTCTGAAAGCAAATATACAAAAGAATAAATGAAGAAAAGAATGGAAAAAATTGAACAGGGTTCCAGGGTACTGAACGACAGCAAGAGACATGCAAACATACATGTCATGGTGCCAGAAGGAGAAGAGAAGGGAAAAGGGGTAGAAGGAATATTTGAAGAAATAATGGTAGAATATTTCCCAACCCTATTGAAGGACATGGATATCCTTGTCCAAGAAGCATAACATACTCCCATCCAAATAAATCCAAATAGACCAACTCCGAGACACATACTAATCAGAATGTCAAATGTCAAAGACAAAGAGAGAATTCTGAAAGCAGCAGGAGAAAAGCAATGCATAAGATAATGCATGCCCAATAAGATTAAGTGCTGATTTCTGATCAGAAACCATGAAGACAAGAAGACAGTGGTATGATATATTTAAGATACTGCAAGAGAGAAACTTCCAGCCAAGAATCTTATATCCTGCAAGATTGTCTTTCAAACATGAGGGTGAGTTTAGAATATTCACAGATAAACAGAAATTGAGTTTGTAACCAAGAGACCAGCTTTGCAGGAAATACTAAAGGGTGTGCTGGAGTCTGAAAAGAAAAGGCAGGAGAGAGGGGCTTGGAAGAAAATCTAGAAATGAAGATTATATCAGTAAAAGTAACTAAAAGCCTCAAAAAAGTGGTGAAAATAAAATATGACAGATAAAACCCAAAGGTCAAAATGGGTGAAATAAGAACTGCCTATACAGTAATACCATTGAATTTTAATGAATTAAACTCCCAATCAAAAGACACAGAGTGGCAGAATGGATAAGAAAACATGAGCCACCTATATGCTTTCAGCAAGAGACTCACCTTAGACCAAGGATACCAATGGATTGAAAGTGAAAGGCTGAAAAAAGATATTCCACGCATGCAGTAACCAAAAAAAAAAAAAAAAAGCCAGAGTAGTTATACTTATATTAGGTGAAATAGACTTTAAAAGACACTAGTAATGTGCAATCTGAGAAGGAAGTCAGGAAAAAAAATTCCATTTACAATAGTGACTAAAAGAATCAAACATTTAGAATTAAACTTAACCCATGAGGTAAAGCATTTGTATTCAGAAAACTGCAACTTATTGTTAAAAGAAATCAAAAAAGAGCTAAATAATTAGAAGAACATTCCATGCTCACAGATTGGAAGACTAAATATCATTAATATGTCAATTCTACCCAAATTGCTATTCAGATTCAATGGAATCTCAATAAAAATTCCACCAGCATTTTTTAAATAAATGGAAAACATGATTATCAAATTTATTTGGAAGGGTAAGGGGTCCTGAAAATCCAGAAACATCTTAAAAAGGAAAAGCAAAGTTGGAGGACTCTCACTTCTGGACTTTAAATCATATTACCTAGCTACAGTGGTAAAAACAACATGGTACTGGCATAAAGACAGACATATAGACTAGTGGAACCAAGTTGATGGCTCAGAAACAGACCCTCACATCTATGATCAAGTGATTTTTGTAAAGCATGTCAAATGCACCCAGCTTAGGCAGAATAGTCCATTCAATAAATTGTGCTGAGATAACTGGATATCCATAGCCAAAGGAAGGAAAGAAGACCCCTGTATTAGTCAGCCAAAGGGGTGCTAATGTGAAATACCAAAAATGGGTTGGTCTTTATAAAGGGTATTTATTTGGGGAAGAAGTCCACAGATACCAGGCCATAAAGCATTAAGTTTCTTCTCACCAAAGTTCATTGCCACGTGTTGGAGCAAGACAGCTGCTGACGTTTGCCAGGGTTCAGACTTCTTGGATTTCTCTCTTCCTGGGGCTGCGTTTCTCTCTGGGCTTAGGTCTTCTGGTTCCTCCACAAGGTCAGCTGTAGACTATCAGGCGAACAGCTCACTTCTCTTCTTCTGGGGCCTTTCTCCAGCATCAAAACTGCTTCTCAAAAACCGCTTCAACTCTGTTCTTGCCTTGCCTTTTATAGTCAATTCCCCACCCACCAAAGGGGTGGGGCTCAATGCCCTACTGATGTGGCCCAGTCAACGCCCTAATCATAACTTAATCATGCCCAGATTAACAGACCAGTTTACAAGCATGATCCAATTATATTTTTGGAATTCATAATTACATCAAACTGCCCAACTGCAACAACCCCTATCTCACACCTTATACAAAAATTAACCAAAATGGATCAAAAACCTAAATATAAAAGCAAGAACCATAAATCTTTTAGAAGAAAATTTAGAAAAATATCTTCAAAACCTGTTGGTAGGTGATGTATTCTTAAAGGAGATAAGAGGAGGACTGAGATGGACTACTGATATTTAATGTATGTAGAAGTTTTAATTAATTTTATTGTAAAAGTGTGGAAATGTATAGAGTTGATTGGAACACATTATAGTGAACAGCTGGTTTTAAATCGGAATGTGGCTGAAAAGGGTTATCTAGGGATGTAAATGCCAATTGGAAGAAAGCTAGGGAATAATCTAGGAACTGAATAACACAGTAAACGTAGAGGTGGATGAGAATTGTGACTGATGGTACAGATGCAAAAGTGTCCTTCGTGAGCTAGAGCAGATGTACATCACTATTGCAGGGTGGTGGGAATGTGGAGAAGCATGGGAAAAATACAACTGGAGTGACCTATGGACTGTGGTTAACAGTAATAAGATAATATTCATGCATCTATGCCAAATGTACTATGTTGATAATGGGGGAGTATTATGGGAAAAGTGTGCCAAATGTATGCTATGGATCTGATAATTGATGATATTATCTCATAGTCTGTAACAAATGTTCCACCACGGTGTGGTGTGTTGATAGTGTATTTTATGGGAATTCTGCACATGTGCATGATTGTTTTGTAAGTTTACAACTTCTGTCATAAAAATATATTTAAAATAATAATAACAGGGTGGGTTGGGGGGAAAATACACCAAGTGTAGGATGGGGACTGTTGGTGGTAAGATTTTAATAATGTTCTTCCATCATTTGTAACAGATGTCTCACAGCAATGCAGGGTGCTGGTGGTGGGTTGATGTGTGGGACCCCTGTATGATATTATGCATTTTTGCCTTGTAAGTTCACAATTTTTTCTATACACTTATTGTTTATGTATGTTCATATATAAATGATATTTTAAAATAATAATAATAGGGTGGGTTGGGGGAATAATGCGCCAAATGTAATATACTTTGGCTGGTAATATTATGTTGATGATGCTCTTTAATCATTAGTTATAAATGTTTCACAACAATGCAAGGTATTGTTGGTAGGGTAGGGTATGAGAGCCCTGAATGATATTATGTACGTTTGTTTTGTAAGTTCACAACTATTACTAAACACTTATTGTTTATGAATGTTTATGTAAGAGTGATATACTTCAATAATTTTTTTAAAAAAAAGAAAATTAAAGGGTATGTTAATTAATGAACATTTAAAGAGTTCTCATCTATTTACCAACTGAAGATTAGAAGTGAAATATGTTATGGCTAATTGTGTTATTAGGAATAACAACCAAAAACATATCTAAATTGTATCCCTGAATACCTATGTCATAAATCAATCAGAAGTCTGAAATGAGGACTTAGTAACATAGGGAATAAACCCTTAGCTTTGTCTTAGAGGTGAGGTCATGGCAATATTAAGTGGCTTACAAAAATTTGTACACAAACATCCACAGCATTATTCTTTATAATAGCCAAAAAGTAGAAACAACCCAAATGCCCACCATCTGAAGAATGGATAAATAAAATGTGATATAGCCATACTATGGAATATCATTCAGCAATAAAAAGGAATGGAGTACTGATACATGCTTCAACATAGATGAACCATTAAAACATTGGGCTAAATCAGAGAAATCAGTCAAAAAGACCACATATTGTATGATTCCATTTATTTGAAATGTCCACTATAGAGACAAAAAGTAGATTTGTGGTTGCCTACAGCTGGGAAAGTGGGAAGGATGAAGAGTGACTGCTAATGGGTATGAAGTTTCTTTCTTTTTTCTTTTTAAAAATACTTAGATTATACAAATGTTACATAAAATATATAGGGGGGTCACATATGCCCGGCTCCCCACACCTCCCACATTTTCCCACATTAATAACATCCATCATTAGTGAAGTACATTCATTGCAACTGGTGAACACATCTCGGAGCATTGCCACTAAACATGAATTAAAGTTTACCTTGTAGTTTACACTCTCTCCCATCCAATTCTGTAGGTTATGGCAAGAGTTATCATGGCCTGTATCTATCATTGCAATGGCATTTAGGACAATTCTCAAGTCCCAAAAATGCCCCCGCATTATACCTGCTTTTCCCTCTCCCTGCCCTCAGAACCTCCAGTGGCCACTGCCTCTACATCAATGATGTAATTTCTTCCATTGCTAGAATCACAATAAATCTATAGTAAAATGCCATGAAGTCCACTCCAGTCCTTAGTTCATTCCCCAATTCTGAGGACCCTGAGATGGCTATGTCCGCTCCACCTCCAATTGAAAATGGAAAGAAATGTCACTGTACATATAGGAAAATAGATCTTACAGTGATGAAAGGCAAAATGTCAAAAAAAAATTTTAATATTTTTCATTATTTTTATGATCCCAAATTTTTATTTTTTATTTTTATTTTTTTAATTTTTTTGTATTTTATGTCTTATTTTTAAAACTGTCATTGTTATTTCATTTTCTTATTGTGTTTGGCTATTTTATTGGCTTCATGTTTGAAAAGATTTTGGATCACAGAAGGGTTACAACTGTGGCAGGGGAGGATCATTGGTGCAGGTATCAGTGACAGTCAATACATGGGAGGAAGCTCACCTGGGCATACATATGAGGCATATAAATGTGTACAAATGTTCATGTGGCATTGTTATGGTAGGTGGAGATTCATACAATAACTGAAGGAATATCAAATTTCCATCCTGGGGAGCTCTGCCACATTCTCAAATGGATCAGCAAGAATCCCCTGAGTACAGGGGCAAAGACTAATGAAGGAGGATGGTCCTTTGATGGGCCCTTGATATTGATGACTATGCATATGAACCTTTACTCTTGACATTGAAACTTAGCCTAGTATTATAGGGTGCCTAACAGTTGCCTCCTGGGAGCCTCCTTGTTGCTCAGGTGTGGCCTCTCTCTAAGCGGAACTCAGCATATAAATACATTACCTTCCCCCCAGCATGGGACATGACTCCTGGGGATGAGCCTCCCTGGCACTGATGGATTACTACCAAGTACCAACTTACAATGCAACTGGAAAAAGACCTTGACCAAAAGGGGAAAAGGTAAAGACAAATGAGTTTATATATCTAAGAGACTTCAAAGTGAGTTGAGGTCATTCCAGAGGTTACGCTTATGCACATCTCAGCAGGATCTCTTTGACTGCCAGAGGATATAGTACTCCAAATAGCAGGGCTCCTGAGGGGTCTGGAGATATCCAGACACTGTAGTCAGGGCAGATAGCTCAGGAGTTTGGTGCTTTGCCAGTGGGCCCTACTTTGGAATTTATGCTCCCCAGGGTGACAGAGTTGGACTCAGTTGTGGTTTCCCTACACATGGCTTTTCTGTCCTTCTATTTGAACCTATAATTGGTACTAGGATTGGTAGGTGTTTGTCCAAGAGACTTGAACCTTTGGGCTGTCCATGTGCCAGCTGGGCCCTGAGTCTCGGCAGAGTTGTGGCACCTACTCTCCAGTTTGTTGATCTCACCCAGGACAAGTAACATGGAGGTGATGATGAACAACTACCATACTAGGGAATCAAGAGAGTCTACAGCTGCAAGCAAGAAAGTCCCATCCATGAAGTTTCTTTTGGGTGTGATGAAAATGTTCTAAAATTAACAATGGTTGCACAACTCTTATATATACTATAAAATGTTCAATTGTACACTTTAAATGAGTGAATGCTATAATATGTATGGTAAGATGAATAATGCACTGTGTCCAAAGATGTTTACATTGTAATCTCCACTGAATGTCATCATATATGGCAAAGAGATTTTGCAGGTGTGATAAGGTTAAGGATTCTGAGATGAGATTATTGTGGATTATCTGGGTGGACCCTAAATGTAATCACAAGTGTCCTTATAAAAGGTACTCAGAAGGAGATATGACCACAGTAGAAAAGAAGGCTATGTGAAGGTAGAAGCAGAAAGATATTTAAAGATGTTATAAAAATGTTAAAAGCTGCTGACTTTGAAGATGGAGGAAGGAATGGGTCATGAGCCAAGAAATGCAGCTCTAGATGTTGGAAAAGGCCCCAGAAAAGGTTTCTTCCCTAAAGCCTCAGGAGAGAGCACAACCTGGCTGACTATGGTTTTGGCCCATTGAAACCATTTTGAAATTCTGACCTTTGGTCCTATAAGGTAATAAAGCTGAGTTGCTTTAAACCACTAAGTTTGAGGTAATTTGTTACAGCAGCAGTAAGAAACTACTAAAGATGTGAATTATATTTCAACAAGGCTTTAAAACAAAAAAAAGTAGGTGGCTTGTTCAAAATTACATGAACAGCTAGTAAAATCAACACTGGAGCCCTCATCTTCCCAACTAGTACAATTCTTTTCTCTTTCTCTGTCTTATGTGTAACACATTTCATTTTTTATTCCCTTATTTTCTGAAAATCCTCCCTTCTTTTTTTTTCATTTGTGTTTAGTTCGCTTTCATTTCTCCCATTCCTTAACTTCCTCAAAGGCTCTCACACTGTCTTTGTCCAACTTTTAAATTATCTACATTTCAATGATTACAACTCAGCTTTATTTCGTATTTGACTGCACCTCAGGTGACTTCCGATACTATTGATCTATTTTGTCCACCAAAGGGACATTTGGGGCTAAGCATGTGAACCTTGGTGGGAAAAACTTGGGGGGAAGAAGATAGCTTTAGCAGTATGTGAGCAGCAGGTGGGGAAACCACAGGAAAAAAAATAATTCTATTGCTGGAATCTAATTACATTTATATACAAGAGAGACGAGCAAGAGTTGTTTAACATGATATTACTTTGGAGATTGGCTTACAGTGGGTATGTAAGAAATGCCATTTTCCAGATGACTTTCTCTCCTATTACAACGTCTGGCTCCAGCTCTCTGCAAAGTGCTGGATCTTCTCCATGCTGACACTTATCTTGTCTCTCCCCTCTGTGCTGGCTTTTTCCACTCACCTTTTTTTTTATTTTAAGTGTCCTACTGTAGAAAGATTAATTCTTCTTTATTGAGTTCCATGTCTTTTTGAAAATATGTGCAGCCATTGTGATATTCCCAGCTGGGATAGAGAGAAGGCCTAAGGTAAATGGCAATTCACACCATTAAAGAAAGCTATAAAGGTAATACATTTTATCTCTCTAGAGGACATGGCTGGATTAACTTACATAAATTTAAGAAATGAAAATGAACAACTCCTTGACAACCATTGCCAGACTCTAGGAATTTGATTAAATGTTATTAATAGGTTCTCTTTTCTTTTTTATCCAAATGAAATGTCAAATAGAATTCACTGGTTTAATTTATACATTAGATGGAGTTTTACCCCATTGTAAAAACATTCTTTGGTGGCCTTAAGCAGCTTTTATTTACTTGTTATCTATATTTATTATTTGTTTCCCCTGAATCCCAAATTATGTCCATGAATTCCAAATTAAATCCACTGAGTGATGATGGGGGGGAGGGGGGCATGGAAAGGGAAGGTTAAATTGTGGAGAATCAAAGAGAAGGAAAGGAAGAGAAAAAGTAGTACCGCATACAGACATAGTAGGAGTAAAACCCCAAGGTAGAGCTTTCATGCAACACTTATATTTCATGCAGTTAAATGGGAAGGATTATATGTAGCAGATAATGTTAGTTGCCTGCCCAACAGCCATTCTCTCCCTTCTTTCTTGCTAACAGAAACCCAAATGTGTTAGGGTTGATAATGTGCTCAGCACCAAGGAATAAGTCATGATTAGTCTTACCAGAGTCTCTGTCTCAGTTTGCCACAGGGCTGCCAATACAAAGTACCAGAAATGGGTCAGCTTTTATAATGGGAAATTTATTAGGTAAAAGCTTACAGTTCTGAGGGCATGAAATGTCCAAATTAAGGCACCAAATTCAGCTACTGTGACCCTAGCATCCTTGCACATGGCAATCAGGCAAGACAGGTATCTCATGCTTCTTTCTCTTTGAACTCTGCTGTGGCTGATCAGATATCTCTCCCTAGGCCTTAACTCCTTCAACCTTTCAGGGCTTCTCTCTCTCAGCTCAGCTGTGGGAGAATCTGGAGGCCTTCCTCTCATGCGGCCAGATCAAATATGGCAGCTTCCTTTCTCTGTGTGTGTGGGGGGGGGGGAGGGGGGG
>JAQZBX010014733.1:0-24871 GCA_029593785.1 Cabassous unicinctus
CTTGGCGGTTAGCTAGTGTCTGCACAACTTCAAGGTTCTGATAACTTGGGACACAGCTGCAAGGTTGAGATGTTTTTGCAAGGTTGCTCAAGGGAGGGGAGGTTATGTGCCTCCCAGATAGGACACTCAGGGAACAATAGAAAGTTTTCTTCTCTAAGTTACTTTGGGTAGGCTAATTTGGAGCTAGAGTACAACAGAGTCAATAGTAGGTAGTGGCCTACTATTAGTGGCCAGCCTTTGGCATGGCAAGTAAGTGCAAGTTTTCCCAGTGTCAAGTGGAGAGTGTGGAAGATAACTGGATTGGAGTCCTCTCTGGGCTCTAGTCTGGATGGCTGCCCACAGCAGTGGAGGGAATCCCATTAGTAAAAGACGTCAGCCTTACATGCCAGGGAACTGTGCAGGATGGATGTCCCGTGGAGTATTTAAAGAACCTGCATATTTAAAGAACCTCTGGAAGCCCTCATTAGCCAAGAGAGAACCACAGTCAGTGAAGAGGCCGTTTGCCTTTATTCCTCTGCCTCCACCTCCTATCCAAACACTGGAGAGCAAGAAGATGAGGGGGAAGGAGGTGGAGGAGAGAAAGGAGTTATCAGTGCCCTCCCCCCTCTGCAGGTTCTTAGCCAATTGACATTAGGATTCTAGTCTTTTTTTAAACACTTCCCACAAGTGTTAAAAGATTAGAAGTAAATGCTTCTAGTCCTTCAATGACCTTCCATTTCAATTTAATCCTTTAATCCATCTGGTATTTATTTAGGTATATAGTTAAACACTTGTCCTAGTATCATTTATTGAATAATCTTTCATAATAGATCAAAACGACACCTTTTTAAAAACTAAAAACTTGCATGTATTAGGGAATAGCCAAGAGAGGTGGAAGGGAGAAGTTTTGACTGAGATTGTAAATTGAGGTGCTGATTTGGTCTGGAATTAAAGAAATAGCTGAAAATCTACGGAAAACTAAGGGATTAACCCAAGATGTCATTGAGAGGCAGAGAATGGAGATTTGATGGTAAAAGGCAGTGATTGCAGAAAAAGCCATTTATCTCCATCAAGTTCGGCCAAAGCAATAAACTGCCCAGGCAAAAAACATGACTTTTTTTTTTTACAAAATTGGGAACATACCTTACATTTTATTTTGTAATTTGCTTTTTTTCTGAACAATATACTGTAAATATTTTCCTATTTCATTGTTTTCTGCAAGATGGCTTTAATGACATCATAATATTCTTTTCTGTAATTGTATGTTAATCAATTCAATCCCCTGATTTTTCCAGGTTCTGTTTTAAAAATATGACTGCAGTGAACATTTTTGTAGCTAAATCTTTGTTTTTTCATCTCTGCTTATTTGTTTAGGATACATTCCTAGATTCCTAGAAGAGAAATTGTTGACTTATGATAAATATTGTTAAATCATTCTTCAGAAAGAGTATACTAATTCACATCCTACTAGCAGTTTATGATAGCCCCATTGGTAGTTCTTATTGGTATTATATTTTCATCTAATGCATCTAGAATTTATTTTGATGTATAGTAAACAATTGCCTTAGTGCCAATGATTGAAAAATCTTTAACCACATGCTTGAAAGGACACCTTTTATCATATACTAAATTCTAGAATGTACCAGAGTCTTGATCAGAATATTCTATTTTATTGATTTGATCCAGCCCTAGTAATACTTAGTTTAAATTGCTCGTGTACAAATATTTGATATCTGATAGTGTTAACCATCAACTTATCCCTCTAGCTCCAAGTTTTCTTTCTTTTAAAAAGTATTTCTTGGTTTTTATTTTTCATCCTTCATGGAGTATAAGCTCAAATTCCTATGGGAACTAAGTATATAGCATAAAAGTATGAAATGCACTGGGTGAAAAAATTAGCAGTAAGACACTTTTAATGCATCCAATGGGGACCTGTAAACATGAATTAATGTTGGATTCTAACTATGGATTTTCGGTTTGTGACCAATAGATGAACTTTATAATCATTTTGTCTGTTAGGGCCACTAAAGAACATATGTGATTTTTTTCATATGTATAGTTCCTATGTATTTTATATTTTTTGCTGCTTAAATGAATGGATATTTTTTCTTTATATTTTAACTAGTTTTTAAATAATAGAATAATTGATTTTTGTATATTTATTTTTATCTGGCTATATAGAATAATTCATTTAATTCTAATACTTTTTTTAGTTTCTTCCTTATCACACATATCATCTAAAGATAATGATTTTTAAATATTTCTTCAATAATTAAAATATTAAAAGCTGCAACTTTTAAAATTTTTTTAAAGATTTATTTTATTTATTTCTGCTCCCCCCCTCATTGTTTGTACTCGCTGTCTGCTTGTTAGGTGCTTGTCTTCTTTTTAGGAGGTACCGGGAACTGAATCTGGGAAATCCAATTGGGAGGGAGGTGCCCAATCACTTGAGCCACATCTGCTCCCTGCTTGTTGTGTGTCTCGTTGTGTCTCCTCGTTGTGTTAGCTCACTGTGCCAGCCCATTGCATCAGTTTGCTGTCTTGATCTTCTTCTGTAGGAGGCACTGGGAACCGAACCCGGGACCTCTCATGTGGTAGGTGGGTGTCCAACTGCTTGAGCCACATCTGCTTCCCAAAAGCTGCAACTTTTACTCACACTTTTCCAAGATTCTTTTCCTTTGCCCCTCTCTCTTCTGGGTAGGGTGCAGCCTTCCCTTGGTGTCCTAAACACTAGAAAAATTTTTTTCCAGGCTGTTTGTGCCTTTCCTTGTGCTATCTTTCTGGGAGAGAAGTGACTCCTGTGTCTCTCTAATCCACTGTCTTCCCAGAAGTCTCCACAATTATGTTTTGAAATACTTTTCAACAATAACCCTGCCCCAGTCAAGAATACAGAGTGAGGTACTTCGGGGCTCTGTCCCCCCAAAAATCTTTGAACAAACAGCAAGAACTGGTAGAAACATCATTCTCAAAGTACCAGAAAACAGTTAAATGACTGCAGCAACAGAGAATGTGCCAAATCAAGAAAAAGACTGCTTAAAAGCAATAGAATCTCATGGCATCCTGGCTCGCCCTTCACCCACCTCTCACTGGCTTGGCACAGAGCCAGCCTGCACTCCCTGTGTGGATTTCTGCTCCTGGTTCCAGAGGGGACAGAGTTATCCTTGTATGCATACTGACAGAATGTATGTCTGACCCATTCTGTCTGGTGGTGGCCTGAGGGACTTGCTATTCCAAAACTTGCCCTTCATGCAGAAGGTGGCTCAGGAAGCTCTCCTACAGAGCATTATGGGTGGATAATAGCTGCCTAGGGCAAAGATTTGCTGGCTGTAGGACATAGAGTGCAGTGCCCAGGACCATGCGGAAACTATTTCCTAGGAAACAGGGGGGACCATTTTATCCATGTAAATGGGGAAATTCTTGTGGCCAGCTGTGTATGCCCAAGACAAGCCACATGTGCAGAAAGGACCAGTAAGGCCCCTATGCTTTGGCCTGGAGCTATTCTCTCAACTCATTGTGTGGATAAGCTCTGTGCACAGGTCAATCTGCAAAGACTAGGAGAGGTGTTTTCTTTTTTTCCTTTTTTTATTAGCTCCTGACATTCAAGGAGAGCTGTGTCATAACAGTAGCTGGATAGAAGCTCAAGGAACAGCTGCCTCAGAGTCTAAATTTCAGTGATAACACACTAAAATATCAAAATGCCCAGGTTTCAAAAAAAGATTACAAAACATACAAAGAAATGGGAAGTGATAGCCCAGGCAAAGGAGAAAATTAAAGCTTTAGAAACCATTGATGAGGAGAAACCAGACCTGGGACATTTCAAAGACTTTAAAAAAATGGTCCTATGTTAGTCTGTTTTTTGTTTATTATTATTATTGAAATAATGATAATGCTGTAATGATTGAAGTGATGAAGGCACAACTATGTGATTATACCAAATACCATTGATTGTACACTTTGGGTGACTTGTATGCTTTATTAATATGTATCAATAAAATTGATTTGTTAAAAAAAAAAAGTGGTCCTAAATATGATCAGAGTTAAAGGAAAATATGGGCAAAGATCTAAAGGAAATTGGGAAAACAACAGATGAACACAAAGAGAAGATCAATAGAGATATGGAAATTATGAAAAGGAACCAAACAGAGCTAAAGGCCACAGTAACAGAAATTTAAAATTCTCTAGAATTCAGCAACAGATATGAGCTGGCAGATGAAATAAACAATGAACTTGAAAAGAAGACAATTGAAATCATCCAATGGAGGTTGAAAGAATGAAGAAAAGAGAATAGAGCCTGAGGAAGTTGTGGGACACCATTAAGCAAGGGAACTCCCAAAGAAGAAAAAAGAGAGAAGTAGAGAGAATAAAGCAATAGAGCATTAGTATTATATAATTATATCCTTATGTAATTAAGGATAGTATTATATAATCACCATAGACAGCTGTTGATTGTTAGGATTAAACTGAGCATTAGTTGTGGTTAGGGTGTTATGGGGATACAAATGGGCTTGTTTCTTCAGCAGGGATCAGTAATGGAGCAAGCATTGATTGTTCTTTGTTCTTTGGAGCAGGGATATCAGAATCAAGTTTCTAGCAGAGATGGCCAGATTTAATTGGAAGGAGGGGCTATTTAACTGTCTCTCTTCCAGGGGAGCTGGCACTAAAGCTTGGCTTCCTTCCTTCCTGCTACTGGGAAAGCTAGAAATCCATGCTAATCAGATGTTCTCTGTTTACTGAGCACTCCTGGGCAGGTGATCCTATCTCTGTTTCAGAGCTTGATTTGGTCTTGAAAATTGTAGTTTTATTTTAATGCTAACTTGAGGTTGTCTATGACCTTTCCCTTCCATTGCCCCCATAAATTAAGAGTTGGTAGTAATTGTAAATAATAAAGAGATATACGGCTTTAGTGTTAAAATTTCTTCAGTGAAAAAAAATATTATTTTGAGATAATTCTACATAATTTTCATTTCCATGAAATGACTTCACTGATAACTTATTCTTATAAAATGTTTAAAGAACCTTTTGTATGTACTTACATTCTATCATGGAAATGATTATGTAGTAAATTTAATTTTCATAGTCATTTTCTATTCAAATTATTTCAATTTCAGGTATTTCAAATTTAAATAGTAATTGAAAAAAGTGTTATTCCAATTACAAGTTACATAAAAACATAAGGAATTATACTAATGACATGTTACAGCAAATACTAAAGACACAGACTGAGAGCAAATTTTAACTTAATTGTGCTGGAAAGGCATCTGCAACTTCACACGTTTTCCGTAGTTAATGGGGCTTAGCCTAATCATCATTTGCAAATACAATATTTAATATTTATGATGTTTGTTTTTCTTTTAAAGTTAAGCTTTATTGGCATACAAGTATTTTCCCTTTCACATAACTACATAGCTTTTTAAAAACAATTTTAATCAATACATATAATTTGATCATTAAATTGAAAAGAGAAACTAGAGTAGTTTTTATAAGGGCATACTTAATTTTGAGTGTTATCTGTTAACATTAAAACCTATTCATTTTTCAGTGGACCAAGTGTAATTTTATCTATAGGGAAACTATAAGACATATTGATAATGCATTTGAAGTAAAGAACAAAGCATACCTGATGGATAGCTTATGAAAACATAACTTTTCTTAATATAATTTTTAAGGCATCCTGGTGAAAAGTGAAACTGTACTTTAGTTTTTTAAAAATCAAGGATGACGAGCACCTAGATTTATAGAAACATTTGGATAATGGTCTTAATTATATATTTTATCTGTATATATAACATGAGTAACACACAGTCCCCTAGTGTATTGATTGTATTCTTGAGTTAAATTACTTTTGCCCTCTATTTGTGTTTATTTGGTCTACTTTTGCCTTTTTTTTTTTTTTAACTTTTAGCATTTCTGAATTACTTTATTGTGTCTTAGAATTAGCACATAGCTGCATTTTGTTTTTTGTGTGTGTTAATCTGAGCCCATTTTTTCTTTTAACAAGCAAATTGATCTTAGATTCATAAATTGACATGCGTATGTTTAGACAAACTTCTTATTCATATTTTCTGCTTAGATTTTTATGCTCTTTAAAAAATTCAAATTCGCTGCTCTGGTAGTGTTGGTTTTCTTCCTATTTGTTTAGAATATTTAAAATTCTAGTGTTATTTAAATCTAGTTTGAAACACTGATTTTTTTTCTAAATTTCTAAATTCTGAATTTACAAATAATCAATACCATGAATGAAACAGGATCTATTGACCTCCTTCCTTTACCCAGTTACCTAGGAAGAGATGCATATTGTTATTTCCTTCAATGTCCTTCTCACCATTTTTAGGCAGATTTTTAAAATCCCAGTTTATTATTGCTAAATTATTTTTAATATGATGAATCCTATCTTTCTATAGTTTTTATATTGCATTTAAACTTGTATAACTATCTATACTTATTATAGTTAGATTTAATTCTGTTTTTAAATGGTTTCGGTACTCACTGCCAAACCTTTCATGCCAATATTTATCATGGGTTGGGGATTCCTTTATTTTCATTCTCATCTTATATAGTCCATCTCTCTATCTGCTCATCCATCCATCTATTCATCCATCTACCCATCCTTTTATCTAACAAATATTTATTTATTACCCTCCACATGACTGCCACTGTTTGCTTAAAAAATGTATTGTAGTAAAAATATTTAACTACATTACATACTATGTAGGCAAGCAAAGTGAAACTTTGTTTTTGGAGAGAATCTTAAGCCAATAATACAGAAAACTTGATTGCAATTGCTTTACAAAGACATGTCATAAGACGTCTTTATTACAGTTACTGCTCAGAATTTCTTTCCTTAAATAAACATAACACCTTATCTTTTAACTATTTTTTCTCTTTAAATTATTATCAATAACATTTTAATTATGCAGTCATAAAAAAGACATTTTAATTATAACATCATGAAAAAAATTTTCCTACTCTATCCTCAACTTTCCCATTCCTACTTTATGCTATTCTCACTCATGGGATTGAGCAGAAAGTCTTTAGAGGTTTTTTAAAGAGCTTCCTTTTAGAATATACTCACTTCATGCCAGAGAAAATAATTTTAAATTAAAAAGTAAATCCTGCTGGGTTGGTGGAAGGAGTAAAAATAAGCCCTTGATTCAGGATCGCTGATCAGCTCTACCCTCCTTCCTTCCTGTTCTCTCCATCTGTTCTGCCTCCCAAGTACTCCTGACATGTGGACTGACTGTGGGTAGTAGGGGGAAATCATTGTTCCTTTTTAAAATATAGGTGTTGCCATGATATGTAAGTTAATATTTGAAAATGTTTTTAAATTTTTCATTTGTTTAATTATGGTAGTGTTTAATCGTACAATCACATTATGAAAAGGAGACTTGCTTAAGTATTTACCACTAGATGTTTTGGGTTAATAATCTAGTATCTTATATGCAATCAAGTTGAGTGTTGGAAGCACTTAATGCAAGTAAAGTTGGGAATAGGAGAAAGCTAACTCACCTTTTCCCCTGCTTTACTCATTTGTGCATAGTGATAGTAGTATTCATTAAGAAAATATGATTTACTTAAGATTTTTCTAACGAATTGGCCCTTATTTGGGGAGGGGGACCAACATATCCAGGACTCTTGAGTGGGGAGAAGGAAAAGGAAGGGATGGGAGAAACAAGTATATTTTGAAGAGTAATTCTGATACACATGTTGATTGAGGACCATTGTAATTGCATCTGCTTTTCAGTGAATTTCAGCTCCAAAATGCAATTATATTATGTAAGCTTCCTAACTTACAGTCAGATGACTTGGTATATAATTGGAAAGAAAATAAGGCATATTAAAAAGAACATGGATTCTGGAGAGAGACAAGTGGCAGTCTGTATTGCTGCCCCCTTAGGCAAGTTCTTTAAGCTCCAAGTTCCCTTAGTTTCATGTTAAGAACGAATGTGCACTCTATATGGTGGTTATGAAAATCAAAGACATGACACGCATGGGACCTGGACAGGCCAAGGTGACTCCACTGACATGGTAACTGTTTTTACTATTGAGTCTACCTCTTTTTACATTGTTTTGATACTCTAAGGTTAAATCTGAGGCTGTCAACAATGATGTTTAGTGTTTATTTTGAAATGTCAACACATTCTGACTGTGGCTTGTTTTATTATTTCCTGTTACATAGAATTTTCTTTTAAATCAACTCAATAAGGAAATCTACAAGCCTCTGCTAATTAACTTCTCAGCACAAACTACAGCAGCTCAAACTCAGAATATCATCATGTCAAAATTGGACAAAAGGAGAAAGGGAGTTTTTGGTCCTCCTCTAGGCAAGAGAATGGTAATTGCTCTCTGTTTCTATGCACGCGCCATGCTACAGTCAGAACAAGGAAACTAATTATGGGATGCCTGGCTATAACTGGCTTCACAGCTATTTGTACTGTTTTTTATCACAAATTTTTTTTTCTTAAAAGATACTTAGGTTACATAAATGTTACACAAAAAATATAGGGATTCCCATACGCCTCACCTCCCACACCTCCCACAACCTCCCACATAAACATCCTTCATTAGTGTGGCACATTAATTGCAATTGATAAACACATCCTGGGGCTTTGTCATTAAGCATGGACCATAGTTCACATTGTAGACCACACTCTCTCCCACACAGTTCTGCATGTTATAAGATGATATAAAATGGCCTATATCTGTCGTTGCAGTGTCACTCAGGACAATTCCCAAGTCCCAAAAAAGCCCCCGTACTACAGCTGTTTTTCCCTCTCCCTGCCCCCAGAGTCTCCAGTGGCCACTGGCTCCACATCAATGTTGTAATTTCTTCCATTGCTTGAATCACAATATGTCTATAGTAGAATACCAGTAAGTCCACTCTAGTCCATAGTTCTTCCCCCCATCCTGAGGATTCTGGGATGGTGATGTCCATTCCTCCTCCAATTGAGAGGGGGCTTGTATCCCATGGGGAAGATGGATGGGATTATCCTGCCTGCAGCTGCAGACTCTCTCCATTCCCTGGGACGGCGGTTGTCCATCATCATCTCCCCTCCAGTTGTCCTGGGTTTATCAAAAATTTTGATTTAAAAGTTTTCCTGAAATTTGTGATTATTTTTCTACTTGCATTAGACAACTTGAAATTTAAAAAAAACAAATACTTGAAACAAATAATTGAAAGTAGACTACTCATCTGGGGAGTGAGCCACCTCCCTAATTCTCTCACTGTATATTTTCACTCGGCAGTTCTTGCTGCTTGCTCTTCCAGCCCTTTAAACAACCCAGCTTTCAATTCACTTATCTGTGCTCTGTGAAGAAAACCCTCACCATCATCACTGAAAGGTCATACTCATTTAAAAATCTCCCCTTTCTCATTTTAATTAATTGAAGTTGTACAAAGAAAAGACAAAGTATATCAAGAAACAGATTGTACGAAGGGATTAATAAGTCCCAAACTACTGAACCTATAAAGGTTAGTAATGAGAGTGTATCCTTCCTCCTAGAGGAAGTAAATACCCTAAAAGCATGGATGCTAAAGGATATTATTTGTGATGGGGCGGGGGAACCTCACTAATGACTTACATACCATACAAGAAGATAAGCAAATTCTATGCCACGACCTTTTTTACACTATAGGACACTATTTTAAGAGGTTACCATCTAATACCTTTTCTCTTTTCCTTCTCAGGTTGTCTTTGTAGATGATGTCAACATGCCTGCTCGGGAGGTATATGGGGCTCAGCCGCCCATTGAATTACTTAGACAGTGGTTAGATCACTGGAATTGGTATGACCTTAAAGATTGTTCCATGATTAAACTGGTGGACATTCAAATCATCTGTGCTATGGGACCTCCAGGTACAGTTTCTGAGTTTGTGATTATTTTCTAAAAAATTTTGAATTACTCTGGCTATATCTAAAGAGACAGCTGGAGAAAGAAAGAGAAGCCCAATTATACTATTCGAGTTAGTGTTTTGTGTGTATTTGGACTGAGAAGTAGTCAGTACTGCAAAGTGGGTGGCCCTGGTCGGAGCTGTTTGTATTAGTCAGCCAAAGGGGTGCTGATACAAAGTACCAGAAATCCATTGGCTTTTTAAAAGGGTATTTATTTGGGGTAGCGGCTTACAGTCACAAGACCCTAAAGAGTCCAAATCAAGGTATTATAAGAGGTACTTTCTCACCCAAAGTCATTGGCCAGGTGTTGAAGCAAGATGTCGGGTGAGGGTTCAGCCTTCTTCCTTTCTCTTAAGGCTCTGTGGTCCCAACTTCTTCCTGTCTCAGCTGTAGGCTAACATAAGGCTCATCTCTCTTCCTAGGGCTCCTTTCTTTCCGGGCTCAGCTGCTCTGTTCTCTTCACAAGGTCAGCTGTAGGCCATCAGGCTCATCTCTCTTCCCAGGGTCTCTGCCATGTCTCTCTTCCTCTGTGTTCTTCTTCTCTGTGTATCTACTTCTGTGTGAGAGTCTGTTTTATCAGCCCACCAAGGGGGCTGAGACTCAACACTGAGTCACACTCTAATGATGTGGTTGAATCAAAGCCCTAATCTTAACATAATTTAATTAGACATCACAGCTGAGTCTAATACAATCAAAGAGTAACACGCCCAGAGGAACAGACCAGTTTACAAACATAATATCTCTTTTGTGATTCATAAATAATATCAAACTGTCACACTATTCTTCCACCAACTTTTCCAAATCCTTGCCCTCACCCCACCTTTCTTGGACCTGTGCTCTGAGACTTTGCTCCCCATTTCTTGGACCTGTACTCTGAGACCTTTAATGCCCCTGGGGCAGTTTATCTTCCTCTGTTTCATTTCTTAATGCTTCAACTGTGTGAATTTGTCCCTGCTTCAGAACTCAACTTTCCAGTATGCAAATCAAGTCTCATTCTAGCAAGTGTCTGAATTTAGATGTCCATTGAGAGGAATGTAAGTAGGAAAGGAAATGGCAAAAGAAGTAGCCCTTAAAGAGGAATATATAAACTCAAGGGAATCTCTATGTAGGGAAAATTTTTTATGCTGAGTTGTCTAAAATGGTTTGATGCAACTAATTGGACATCTGTAACTGTTCTCTCCCTGAGCTCGAGTTTGTATCCTAATTTTAAAAAAATTCTTTCTCTTGTACCATTTCTTCAACAAATGTCTGGTATTTTCCTCCTAACCCCTGACCTTTATCTAACCTGTATTGCAGACAGTTTGCTTTGAGTCCAGTACTTGCTCCACACATTATTAGAGAAGTTCTGGGATTACAAAACAATCATGCATAAAATACAGGATTCCCCACACCACCCCACCATCAAAATCTTGCATTGGTGTGGAACATTTCTGACATTTGATGATAGAACATTTTTATAATTGTACTATTAACTGAAGTCCATGGTTTAACTTAAGGGTTGCTGTTTGTGTAGTGTAGTTCCATGGGATTTAAAAAATATTCTGTTACCATATATACAATCTAACATTTCCCCCCTCTAATCATAATCAGATATATATTTCAGTGCTGTTAATTGCATTCACAACGTTGTGCTACCACCTTCTATTACCAAAACATTTCCATCATTCCAAATAGGAACCATGTATGCTTTAAGCCTTAATTTCCCATTCCCTATCCTCACTCCATCCCTGGTAACCTATATTCTAGATTCTGACTCTATGAATTTGCTTATTCTAATTGTTTCAAATCTGTGAGGTCATACAATATTTGACCTTTTGTGTCTGGCTTATTTCACTCAACATGATGTCTTCAAGGTTCATGAATGTTGCATGTATCAGGACTCCATTCCTTTCATGGACTGAATAATATTCCATTGTATGCATATATCACATTTTATTTATCATTCATCAGTTGATGGACACTTGGGTTATTGCTTCTGTCTTTTGACAATTGTGAAAAATGCTGCTATGAATATCGGCTTGCCAATATCTGTTTGAGTCCCCACTTTCAATTCTTTGGGGTAAATACCTAGTAGTGGGATTGCAGGGTCATATGGTAGTTCTACACTTTCTGAGGAACTGCCAAACTGTCTTCCACAGTGGCTGCACTATTTTACATTCCCACCAGCAATAAACGAGTGTTCCTATTTCTCTGCCTCCTCTCTAACACTTGTTGTTTTCCATTTTTTTAAATAGCAGTCATTAGAATGGGTATGAAATGGTATCTCATTATGGTTTTTATTTCCATTTCCCTGATAACTAATGATGATGAGCATCTTTTCATGTGCTTTCTGGCCGTTTGTATATCTTCCTTGGAGAAATGTCTATTCAGTGTTTGGCCCCTTCTTTAATGGGGTTGTTTGTCTTTTTGTTGTTAAGTTGAAGGGTTTCCTTATGTATTCTGGATATTAATTGCAAATATTTTCTCCCATTGTGTAGGTTGTCATTTTACTTTCATGATAAAATCCTTTGCACAAAAGTTTTTAATTTTTATGAGGTCCCATTTATCTACTCTTTCGTTGCTTGTGCTTTGGGTGTAAAGTCCAAGAAACCACTGCCTATCACAGTGCCTCCCTATGTTTTCTTGTAGGGGGTTGATATTCTAGCTCTTATATTTAAGTCTTTGATCCATTTTGCGTTAATTTTTATATATGTTGTGAGGTAGGAGTCCTCCTTCCTTTTTAGCAAATGGAGACTCAGTTTTCCCAGTACCACTTGTTGAAGAGACTATTCTTTCTAAATTGAGTGGTCTTTGCCCTTTTGTTCAAAATCAGTTGGCCATAAATGTGAGGGTTGATTTCTGAGCATTCAATTCTATTCCGTTATTCTATGTATCTGTCCTTGTGCCAGTACTGTACTGTTTTGATTACTGTGGCTTTGTATTAAGTTTTAAGATTGGTAAGTGTGAATTCTTCCAAATTCATTCTTCTTTTTCAAGATGGTTTTAGCTATTTGAGGCCACTTACCCTTCAATATAAATTTGATGAGTGACTTTTCCATTTCTGCAAAGAAGGTTGTTGGAATTTTTATTGGGATTGCATTGAGTCTATAAATTATTTTGGGTAGGATTGACATCTTAATGATATTTAGTCTTCTAATTCATGAACATGGAATGTCCTTCCTTTTATATAGGTTTTCTTTCATTCCTTTTAGCAATGTTTTGTAGTTTTCTGTGTGCAAGTCCTTTGCATCCTTGGTTAGATTTATTCCTAGATAATTGATTCTTTTAACTGCTGTTGTGAATGGAATTCTTTTCTTGATATTCTCTTCAGATCATTCATTACTATTTTATAGAGACACTACTGATTTTTAGGTGTTGCTCCTATACCCCACCACTTTGCTTGAACTCTTTTATTAGCTCTAGGAGCTTTGTTGTAGATTTTTCGGGATTTTCGGTATATAGGATCATATCATCTGCAAATAGGGAAAGTTTTCCTTCTTCCTTTCCAATGTGGATGCCTAATTGCCTCATTGCTCTTGCATGATCTTCCAGTACAATGTTGAATTACAGTGGTTACAGTGGGCATCCTTGTTATGTTCCTGATGTTAGAGGGAAAGCTTTCCATCTCTAACCATTAAGTAGGATGTTACCTGTGTGCTTTTCATATATGCCCTTTATCATGTTAAAGAAGTTTCTTTCTATTCTTAGTGTTCCAAGTGTTTTTATCAAGAAAGGGTGCTGAATTTTGTCAAATGCCTTTTCTGCATCAAATAAGATGACAATATGTTTTTTTTCCTTCATTGTATTAATGTGTTGTATTACATTAATTGATTTTCTTATGTTGAACCAACCTTGCAAACCAAGGAAAATCCCACTATATCATGGTGTATAATTCTTTTAATATGCCATTCGATTTGGTTTGCTGGTATTTTGTTGACAATTTTTGCATTATATTCATAAGAGATATTGGTCTGTTATTTTCTTGTGGTATCTTTAGTTGGCCTTCATATGAGGATGGTGTTGATCTCATAGAATGAGTGAGGGAGTGTCCCCTGCTTTTCAGTTTTTTGGAAGAGTTTGAGCAGAATTGGAGTTACGTTTTCTTGGAATGTTTGGTAGAGTTCCTCTGTGAAGCCGTGTGGTTCTGGACTTTTCTTTGTTATGAGGTTTTTGATTACTGATTCAATCTCTTTACTAATAATTGGTTTGTTGTGATGCTCTATTTCTTCTAGAATCAACGTAGGTTGCTTGTGTGTTTCTAAGAATTTATCCGTTTCATCTAGGTCATCTAGTTTATTGGCATACAGTTGTTCATAGTGCCTTCTTACAGTCCTTTTTATTTCAGTGGGGTCAGTAGTAATGTCCCCCTCTTCATTTCTGATTTTAGTTATTTGTATCCTCTCTCCTTTTCTCTTTGCCATTCTAGCTTAAAGGTTTGTCAATTTTATTGATCTTTGCAAAGAACCAACTTTTGACTTTGTTGATTCTATTACTTTTTTTGTTTTCTATGTCATTTATCTCTGCTCTAATATTTAATTCCTTCCTTCTACTTGCTTTGGGTTTAGTTTACTCTTCTTTTTCTAGTTTTTCTGGTTTTGAAATTTGGTCTCCGATTTGAAGTCTTTCTTCTTTTTTAATATAAGCATTTAGAGCTATAAATTTCCTTCTCAGCACTGTCCTTACTCCATCCCATAAGTATTTTCATTTTCAATGGCTTCAAGATATTTCCTAGTTTCAATTTTGGTTCTGTCTTTAACCCACTGGTTGTTTAAGAATACATTGTTTAATTTCTACGTATTTGTGAATTTTCTATTTCTCCCTCTGTTATTGACTTCTAGCTTCATTCTGTTGTGGTTAGAGACTATACAATGTATGATTTCAATGTTTTTTAATTTATTGAGACTTGTTTTGTGACTCAACATATGGTCTGTCTTGGAGAATGATCCATGTGCCCTTGAGAAGAATGTATATTCTGTCTTTTGTTTGTGAAGTGTTCTATATATGTCTATTAGATCTAGTTGGTTTAGAGTATCATTCAAGTCCTGTGATTCTTTATTGATCTTCTAAGATGTTCTATCCATTATTGGGAGTAGTGTATTAAAGTCTTCTATTATTAATGTGTAATTATCAATATCTCCCTTCAAATCTGTGAGTGTTTGCATATATTTGAAATATATTTGGAGCCTCTTCTGTTAGATGTGTATATATTTGTAATTGTTACATCTTCTTGTTGAATTGCCCCCTTTATTAGTATATAATGACCATCTTTGTTCCACATAACTTTTTGACTTAAAGTCTACTTTATCTGATAATAGTATAGTCACCTCAGCTCTCTTTTGGTTACTATTTGTGTGGTATATTTTTTATATTCTTTCACCCTCAACTTACTTTGAATTTAAGGTGAATCTCTTACAGACAGCCTATAGTTAAGTCATATTTTCTTTACCCATTCTGCCACTCTCTGCCTTTTGACTAATAAGTTTAATCCATTTATATTTAAAGTCACTACTGATAATACTGGACTTTCGTCTGCATTTTGCTATTTAAACTTTGTAAGTCTTACCTTCTTTGTCCCTTCCTTTTTAATGCCTACGTCTATATTTATTTGATTTTTCAATGTTGTACTATATTGAGTGCCTTTTTATTTCTGCCTGGGTATATTTTTTTTCTGTTTTCCTTATGGTTATTATGGGTTTAAAATTTACCATCTTAAATGTATAATAACTATGTTTGATTTGATACCAAGTTAACTTCATTAGCATGCACATATGCTTTTCCTGTACCTCTCTGTCCTCCCACCCTTTTTTGTACTTATTACCACTTATATCTTTGTATATTGTATGTCCAAAAACATAGATTTGTCATTACTTTAAAAAAATTATTATTTTTAAAATTTATTCACCCCCCCCATTGTTCCCTTGTCTGTCTGTTCATTGTTTTGCTCGTTGTGTCTGCTTATCTTCTCCAGGAGGCACTGGGAACTGAACCTGGGACCTCCCACATGGGAGGTGAGTGCCCAGCGGACTGAGCCACATCCACTCTCCTTGGGCTGCAGCATCTGCTGGCTTGTGGCATCTAGCTCAATGCAGCAAGTTGCGGTGTCTAGCTTGTTGTGGCATCTGCTCATCTTCTTTAGGAGGCACTGGGACCCAAACCCAGGACCTCCCATGTGGTAGGTGGGTGCCCAACTGGTTGAGACACATCTGCTTCCCTATCATTACATTTTTTGCATTTGCATTTTATCATCTGTAGGAAGTAAGAAGTGGAGTGATATACCAAACAATACAATACAATAATGCTGACATTCGTAATTACGCAAATAGTTACCTTTACTGCCAGTCTTCATTTTTTTATGCCATTTTGAACCATGGTCTAGTGTTCTTTGCTTTCAGTCTGAAGAACTCCCTTTAGCATTGCTTGTAGGGCAGATCTAGTGGTCAGGAATTCCCTCAGCTTTTGTTTATCTGTGGATGTCTTAATCTCTCCCTCATTTTTGAAAGAGAGTCGCAGAGGATATAAAATTCTTAGCTGGCAGTTGTTTTCTTTCAGCACTTTAAATATTTTGATCCATGGTTTCTGATGAGAAATTGCCATTCAATCTTATTGGGACTCCGTTGTATGTAACACGTTGCTTTTCTCTTGCAGCTTTCAGAACTCCCTCTATGTCCTTTGCATTCGATAGTGTAATCAATATATGATGGGGTTTATTTTTATTCATGTTTATCCTGTTTGGTGTTCTCTGAGCTTCTTGGATGTGCATATTCACATCTTTTGCTATGTTTGGGAACTTCTCTGACACTATTTCTTTGAGTTTTCTTTGAGTCTTCCTTCTGCCCCTTTCTCTCTTTTCCTTCTGGGATTCTCATAATGCACATATTGGTGCACTTGATGTCCCAGAGGTGTCTTAGGGTATTTTCGCTTTTAATATTTCTTTTTTGCTTGTGCTCCTCAACCTGGCTCATTTCAAATGTCTTGCCTTTGTGTTCAATGAGTCTATCCTCTGTCAGCTGCAATCTGCTGTTGAAACCTTCCTCAACATTTATTCATTTCAGTTATTGTGATCTTCAACTCCAGTAGTTTTGTTTGGTTCCTTTTTAAAAATTTCTGTCTCTTTACTAAGACTAATTGTTTTCTTGATATCCTTTAGTTTTTTCTCTGTACTTTCCTTCATCTCCTTGAGCATTTTTAAGATCTTTTTAAAAGGCTTGCTTGAGTATGTACACATTCACATCTTTTTCATGGTGTTTTCTGTATTTTTATCCTCTTTCTTTGGATGGGCCATCATCTCCTATTTCTTTGTCTTGTACTCTTTTGCACACTGTATTTTTTGTGTGTAAACAAGTTTTTTATAATACATATTTTTATTAGAGAAGATGTGAGCTTACAAAACAATCATGCATAACATTCAAATTTCCATACATCACCCCTCCACTAACACCTTGGGACATTTTTTACTGATTTTTCCATACACACCCCTATTATTAACAACTTGTGTTAGTATTGTACATTTGTTATAGTTCATGCTCTCATATTTGTACTGTTAACCACAGTCCATCATCTACCACATGGTTTACTGTGTTATACAGTCCCATGCCTTGTACAGTTTATCCAAAGTGTATACTCAGTGATTCTCACTTTCACCACAGAGTTGTGCTGTCTTCACCTTGGATGTTTTAATGTATTGTTGGATTTAGTTAGCGAGTATTTTGTTGAGTACTTTTTCATCTATAATCATTAGGGAAATGGGTCTGTTATTTTCTTTTTTTGAAATATCTTCATCTGACTTTGGTATTAGGGTGATGTTGGCTTCATAGAATGAGTTTGGTAGCATTCTTGTTCAATTTTTTGGAAGAGTTTGCATAAGATTGGTATTAAACCTTCTTTGAATGTTTGGTAGAATTCCCCTGGTAGACCATCTGGTCCTGGGCTTTTCATTTTGGGGAATTTTTGATGACTGTTTCAATCTCTTTGCTTGTGATTGGTTTGTTGATGTTTTCTATTTCTTCTAGGGTTGGTGTAGGTTGTTCTTATGTTCCTAGGAATTTGTCCATTTCACCTATGTTGTCTACTTTGTTGGCATACACTTGTTCATATGACCTCTTATGACCTCTTATTTCTGTGGGGTCAGTAATTATGTCCTTGCTTTCATTTCTGGTTTTATTTATTTGTGTCTTCTCTCTTTTTTTCTTTGTCAGTCTAGCTCAGGGTTTGTCAATTTTTTTGGTCTTCTTGAAGAACCTACTTTTGGTTTTGTTAATTTTCTCTACTGTTTTTTTGTTCTCAATTTCATTTATTTCTACTCTGATCTTTATTTCATTCCTTCTGCTAGCTTTGAGAATAGGTTGCTGTTATTTTTCTAGTTCTTCCAGGTGTTTAGTTAGATCATTGCTTTTAGCTCTTCTTTTTTAATGTAAGCATTGAGGGCTATAAATTTCCTTCTCTGCACTGCCTTTGCTATATCCCATAGGTTTTGATATGTTGTGTTGTTATTTTCATTCATTTCAATTTATTTATTGATTTCCCTTGCAATTTCTTCTTTGACCCACTGGTTGTTTAAGATTGTATTGTTTAATCTCCATATATTTGTGAATTTTTCCTTTTTCTGTCTCTTGTTGATTTCCAGCTTCATTCCATATGATCAGAAAAAGTGCTTTGTATAATTTCAGTATTTTAAAATTTATTGAGTTCTGTTTTGTGACTCAACATATGGTCTATCCTGGAGAAAGATCCATGTTCTCTTGAGAAGAATGTATATCCTGCTGCTTTAGGGTGCAATGTTCTGTGTATGTCTATTAGGTTTAGTTCATTTATCATATTATTCAATTCTATGTTTCTTTATTGATCTTCTGCCCAGAAGTTATATCCAATGATGAGAATATTTTATTGAAGTCCAGCTATTATTGTAGAGACATCTGTTTCTCCATTCAGCTTTGCCAGTGCTTGCCTCATGTATTTTGGGGCACCCTGGTTAAGTGCATATACATTTATGATTGTTATTTCTTCTTGGTGAATTGCCCCTCTTATGAATAATGTCCTTCCTTGTCTCTAATAACAGCTTTTCTTTTAAAGTCTGTTTCATCTGATATAAGTATAGCTACCCCAGCTTTCTTTTGGTTACTGCATATGTGGAATATCTTTTGCCAGCCTTTCACTTTCAATCTATTTGTATCCTTGGGTCTAAGGTAAATCTCTTATAAACAGCATATAGATGGCTTATATTTTCTTATCCATTCCACCAGTCTTTGTCTTTTGATTAGGGAGTTTATTAACATTCAATGTTACTACTATAAAAGCAATTATTACTCATCCATTTTGACCTTTTGGTTTTATCTGCAAATTTTATTTTCACCACTCTTTTTACACTTTTAGTTACTTTTAATCTTATCATCTTCATTTCTAGACTCTCTTCCAAACCTCACTCTCCTGTCTTTTCTCTTCAGGCAGTAGCACTCCCTTTTGTTTTTCCTCCATGGCTGGTCTCTTGGTTATAATATCTCTCAGTTAGTGTTTATTTGTGTGTGTGTGTGTGTGTGTGTGTGAATATTCTAAACTCGCCCTCTTTTTTGAAAGACAATCTTGCCAGATATAAGATTCTTGGCTGGCAGTTTTTCTCTTTCAGTATCTTAAATACATCATACCACTACCTTCTAGCCTCCAGGGTTTCTGATGAGAAAATAGCACTTACTCTTATTGGGCATCCCTTGTATGTGATGAACCACTTTTCTCTTGCTGCGTTCAGAATTCTGTTTATCTTTGGCACTTGACATTCTGATTCATATGTGTCTCAGAGTAGGTCTATTTGGATTTATTCAGATTGGAGTACATTATGCTTCTTGGACACAGATATCTATGTACTTCAATAGAATTGGGAAATTTTCTACCACTGTTTCCTCAAATATTCCTTCCACCCCTTTTCCTTCCTCTTCTCCTTCTGGGACACCCACGAAACAAGTTTGCATGTCTCTTGCCATCATTTAGTTCCCTGAGACTCTATTCAATTTTTTCCATTCTTTTCTTTATCTATTTTTTTGTGTGTTCACTTTCAGAGGCCCTGTTTTCAAGCTCTCTGGTCCTTTTTTCTCCCTCTTCAAATCTGCTGTTATATGGTCCAATGTATTGTTAATTTCATTTATCATGCCTTTCATTCTGATAAGATCTACTATTTTTCTAAGTATGCTTTCAAATTCTTTGTGCTCACCCAGTAACTTTTTAATATCCTTTATCTCATTAGCAATCTCATTGAATTTTTAAGGAGATTTGTCTGAACATCTGTGATTAGTTGTTTCAATTCCTTTATGTCATCTGGATGTTTATTTGTTCCTTTGACTGGGCTATATCTTCCTCTTTCTTGGTATGGCTTTTAATTTTTTGTTGTTGTCTTGGAATATGATTTACTTAATGTATTTATTCTGGGCTCATTTTCTCTCTTTAGTCTAGGGCTTTCTATTTGATTGGCTTTGTGCTACAGCTCCTCTTTAACACTTGGTTTAACTTATTTTGGAACTTTATAATGGTTTGTGTTTAGCCGATTTTTTTTTTTTTTCAGCTCTTTTTCATGTTTCTTGCCCTTTCTCCATGGTTGGAGGTGGAGTAGGAGCCAAGGATGTGTTTGGTATGGTAAGCCGTGGAGGCTGAAGCTGTCCCTATTGCCCCAGGAACTAATGAATCTTCTCCCACCTTTCTCCCCTGCCAGGTGTGGGGAAGGAGCCTCAGCCATGCAGTAATCCAAGCCATGCAGGCCAAGACCATCTGTAGTTGCCTCTAGACTGTTGAAGCTCCACGCCCCTTCCTCTCCTACCTGGGGTGGGGATGGAGCTGCACATATGGACAATAAACTAAGTAATGTGGACCAAAACTGACCGCAGTTGCCCAGATAGACTGAGGAATCACTGGCCCCCCTTCCTCCTCTTCAGTCGTGGGGATGGAGCCACAGGAGTGTCTAACAATCTAGTCCGTGTGGGCTGAAAGCAGCTGTAGTTGCCTAGAGAGGCTGAGGGAGCATTGTTCCTCCTCCTGCCATCAGGGATGGGGATGGAGCTACTGGAATGCTCAACAGTCTTGTCCGCATGGGCCAAAAGCAACTATAGTTGCCTGGAGAGGCTGGTGCAGGCCCCCCTACCCCAGCATCAGCCTTGCCAAAGGCCGGGCTGGAGTCCTGCCCAGGGCAGCAAGCTGACCTGGGTGGAAAGAAGCCAGTCCTTACCATCACTGTGATTTTCAATCAGCCCCGCTTCCTCTCTTGCGGGAAGTGGGGGGGGTGGGGGGTGGGGCTACTGGCCTTTTTCCAATTTGGACAGGTTCAAACTTTAGCTATACTTAGGACTGGACTTTAGCCAGCTGAATTTACTAATCAGTAGCTGAAGTCCATGCCTGGCAGTCTCTTCCTCCCCTGTGTTTGGGAAGTGGAGTGTCCAACTCCAGCCAGTGAATAGATCCCAAGGCATCTTGCCCCACCAATGGGGGATGGGCACCAGCCTCCACAGCTTGGAATGCTCTGCTCATGAATCTTCACTGCAATTAGGCAGTCTCCTCCTTCCATTCTTCCAAGGATGGTGCAGGATGCTGTTCTGGTCTCCTGCAGGTGATTTAGATAGCTCTGGCTGAATGCTAACTGCACTGTAGAATGAGTTGACTCTTGGAGCTCCCTACTCTGCCTCCATCTTGCCTGATTGGCTTCTTGAATGCTGTATATTTTAATATTTTAAAATGTTAACTCTGGGGTTTATTTCCTGAGATGCCTGTTTCTTGATTTTGTAATCAGCTGATGATGAGACAGATTTTCTTGGGTCTCAGCCCTCCTAAATTAGGAAGGTCTACCCAAGTGAATGCAGATATAGGGTTTTCCCTGTCTTTCTTGATCAATGTCTTGTCCTGGGCTTTTGCTTGTTAGTAGTTTTGGATTTCCCCTGTTTACAGGAGTTTAGTTTTCCCACCCTGTTTCCCAGAAGACAGACCTCCGTCTCCTGGGTGTTTGAAGCTGGCAAGACTTCGTCTCAGATTGTCTGCCTCTATAGTTTTTTTACACCCCTTTGTTTGTCTCAATCTGCTTTGGCCTAGTGGGGCACGCCTGTCTTTCCTACCCAAAATAGGGCTAGGAAACCATGAAGGAGGTGCAGAGCTTCCCCAAAGTGCCTTGGGGAGGGTATCAGGAAAGGTGCCAAGAGCTTCTCTGATGGCTCCCTGAAGCTGAGCTTTCCTAGGCTGCCAGGCAAATGCATCCCTCTAAGCTTACTGTCCCTGCAGCACTGAGGAAGTGTAGCATCTTTAAGTCTGCACTGCTGCCGCCCCTGTCCCAGGAGAGTTGAAGCAATGGTTTTGGCCACCTTTGCCTGGGCAGGTTAAAACAATGGCTGCCCTCAGAGCTGGGCCCGCAGCAATCCGAATTCGAATACACTAATCAACAGCCTTGACCAGGGATGGCCAAGCCCACCCCTGTGCTTGGGGAAGAGGAGTTTTCTGTCTCTTTCTGTCACCAGTGAGATAGCCAGGGTCTGGACCCCATAGCGACCTGCTGCAAGAGTGGGGATGTGCACCAGTAGCCATCACACAGAGAGAGCAATTTGTAGTTCTTTATCATAATTTATCAGCCCCTTCCTCTTGCTCTTCCCTGGATGCTGTACCGTGCTCTTCTGGCCTCTGGAGTTTCAAAGCAGTTGTTTCAGACAGTTCCTGCATGTTTAATACTTGTTTTCATGGGAGGCCTGTATCCTGGAGCTCCCTACTTTGCCGTCTTCCCACAATCTTCCTCTGAACGCCTTTTAAAAATAAATAAGTAAATAAATAAAAGACTAGTACTCCTGTGTCTTAGACTTCAGTTTTCCTTTGTCCCCCTGCTGCCACCCCTTGCCACCCCAAGCCAGTCTTTGCCCTGAAGTGTCCACTTTTCCCTGCCTTTTGAAGCACTGGACAGAAGAGTAGGCTGAATCCATGAGATGCCCTTTCCACTTGGACCCCATTTTCCAAAAATACTAGCATTTCTGAATGTTCTCTGGAAGGAAGGGTTGAAACAGAGTTGGGGGTTCCTTTTGCAACCCTTTAAACTTGCCATTGTAAATTAGTGTTTGTTACAAGCTTATGAATATATAGATATGTATAACAATTTTAATTCTATAGACTAATTGCTACTAGTTATATGTTTTCACATTTTGTATATTTTCAGAAACCACACTATATAATTCAGTGATAGAAGCAAGATACAGATTTAAACAACCATAAAACATGAACCCATATATTTTTGCAAAATATATATTAGAGATTTATCCACTTTTAAAATCACTTCTTTACTAAAAATTTCACAATAGAATCCCTTTAAAAAACAATTGTAATTTGTCTACATATTTTAAAGATGATATCAGTTTTGTAAAATGATATGATCCATTCTGAATCAGTTATTTCAAACCTTATATTTTAAAATGTAATTATTTTTATGAAAGGGAGACACCAGAATTAAAATGTAGGGAGTCAGTGATGTGGCCACATGAAACTACATACTCTAATCTTCATGAAATTCATTTCAATATGTGGGGAAAGAATTAGGCTATGTGTAAAGGTTATGCCGATATTCAGCATAACCTTCAGCATTTAGGAAAGGATCCTAAACTTTGGTCAGTTGAATTGTTGAATTCACTGAGGTTATCTTTATATTGTATAAAAAGTAACTGGGGGGAGCAGGTGTAGCTCAGTGGTTGAACGCTCGCTTCGGATGTACGAGGTCCCGAGTTCAATCCTGGATACCTCCTTTAAAAAAAAAAAAGGTAATTGGGATGTTTACTGTTTACTGTTTTGGAGATCAGTCAATGGTTTGAGCCATGGAGAACATGGTCAATGGATCTTTCTCTCTGGTCTAATTTCCATTGGTAACATAGACTTCATAGACTTGACCCAAGGTTATGTCTAATTAGATGAATTCATTCAGATAATTCAACTAGGAAAACAACATTTTATGTTTGCAATACCATCTTTCAAGTTGTTTTATGCTACAAAATCTTAAGGAAAATACTCCAGTATATACTAGTAACATTTTTAAGAGTTATCCTTTTTAATATTTAGGTGGTGGTCGAAATCCAATAACTCCTCGATACATGCGACATTTCAATATTATAACAATCAATGAATTTAATAATAAATCCATGTTTACAATCTTCTCTAGAATATTAAACTGGCATTTAAAAATCTGGTAAGTAATTTAAAGTTTGTGGGTTTTTTTTCATTTCCCAATTATATATTTGCTAACATTTTTCTTTTTTCTATAAAAATTTTTAGTTATAAATTTCCAGAAGAATTTCTAGATTTGACCACACAAATTGTAAATGGTACAATGACACTGTACAAAGAAGCAATGAAGAATCTCTTGCCTACTCCAGCTAAATCTCACTACTTGTTCAACCTCCGTGATTTCTCTCGTGTTATTCAAGGTGTTTGTTTGTCAAGACCAGAAACAGCAGAAAGCAAAGACGTGATTAAACGTCTTTGGGTTCACGAGGTAAAGTTCCATATTTTAAAACATGTGATTGTTTAAGAAACAAAATTTTACCATGCCAAAAACTGGGGTAAAAGAAATATTCAGGAATTTATATTGTTCAAGTGCATTCAGCTGTCCTGGTATTTTGGAAGACAATGATCAAGATGATTTTTTAAAAATATTTAACACTGAGATATTTTATGATATTTAAAATGATTCATCTTCCATTTTCAGAAATTTCTATTGATTCATAGAATATTTCAAAGGTATCACTTTAGGTCTATCTTGTTTAAGTGACTTAATCCTTGTTAATTTAACTTCAAATAATTTTGAGAAGGAACAGTTTTTAAAGAGATGTTTTTATAAGAAGAAAATGTATTTATTTACATTACTTATTTGTATTGTTACTAGATGCTGAAAAAACTACAAAGCAAACCAGTTTAAAATTCATAATTTGTTAGCACAGAAACTATATAAAATGTATTTAAGTTCTCTTTGGGAAGAGGTATGTGGATGAACATTTTCTTATAAAAACAAGTGGAGGGAAGCGGGAGTGGCTCAG
>JAQZBX010014733.1:24971-38389 GCA_029593785.1 Cabassous unicinctus
AAAAACAAGTGGAAGCTGGGAAGCGGATATGGCTCGAGTGATTGAGCTCCTGCCTACCACATGGGAGGTCCGTGATTTGGTTCCCGGTGCCTCCTAGAGAAGACAGCGAGCTGGTGTGACAGGCAGGTGTGGCAAGCTGACACAACAAGATGATGCAACAAGAGACACAAGAAGAAAGACATGATGAGAGATACAACAAAGCAGGGAGCAGAGGTTCCTGGTAAGACGAGCAAGATGGAGAGCTGACATGACGGGCAGGCATGGCAAGCTGACGCAGCAAGACGACACAAGAGACACAAGAAGAAAAAACACAATGAGAGACACACCACAAAGCAGGGAACGGAGGTGGCTCAAGCGATTAGGTGCCTCCCTCCCACGTTGGAGGTCCCGGGTTCAGTTCCCAGTGCCTCCAAAAGAAACAAGGAAGACGAACAGACACAGCAAAGCACAGACAATGAGGGGTTGGGGAGAAAGAAAGAAATAAAATAAATCTTAAAAAAAAAAAAAAAAAACAAGTGGAGGGAGAGATTGGGGAGAGGGAGAGAGAATATAAAAAATAGCTTAATGGGTAGAGAATATGGGAAAGTTGGGAGAAAATAATCTTCCATTTTAAAAAATATAAATAATATAGTTATTTTAGTTTTAATACTGTAGTTATAAGAAACCTGGAAAATGAGAATGCTTTGCTATTTTAAAACCATGTCCTACAGAGACATAATTTTTAAAAGAACTTTTAAAAATTTAGTTTCTGTAGGTTTTTTAGATACATAATTTGATTCCCTAAATCCTCATATTTTCAAATATGTGTCCAAGTGAAGATCCACTCCAGTTGGTAATTTGGGCTACAGCAAGATCCCACATGGTCCTAAAAAGTAATTCTTTGGAAAAGGATGAGCTAGAGATTCTGACTCCACTCCACTGTAGATTACTTGATTAGATTCCGGGACATGGATATAGGCTGTAACATTGATAGGTTACATGGGTAATAGAAATATGTTGAAATATGGAAAGGGAGAGGGACTAGAGAGGAAGATGAATTCACTGAAGGAGGGAATGGCCCAAGGCAGAATTTTATCCCTGTCTGAATCTTATTCTTGGAAGCAACTGGCATGCTCCCATCTCAGGAACTTTACCCTTGATATTCCTTCTGCTTAGAACACTCTTTCCCTCCTTATCTACAAGGCTCACGCACTTACCTCTTTAAGATTTCTGCTCAAATATCCCTTTGTCTTAGAGGCTAGCCTTGGGCCTTCCCCTCCCCTATACCTCCTTTTTAAAAAAAAAAATTTTTTTTTTAGGTACCAGGATGGAGGATTAAGCCCTGGACCTCATATGTGGGAGGCTGGTGCTCAACCACCGAGCCACATCAGCTCCCTTGAGTTGGCTTTTTTCATTTATTTGCCTGTTGTTTGTTTTTTGTTTTAGTTTTTTCTAGGAGACACTGGAAACCAAACCCAGGACCTTCCGTGTGGGAGGCGAGCACTCAACAGCTTGAGCAATATCCGCTTTCCCTGCATACCTCTTTATAACTTACTTTGCTTTATTCTTCATAACACTGGACAACACCTGACATTTATATATTTATTTGCTTATTTATTTTCTTTACTAGAATAGAAACTTTATGAGAGCAGAAACTTTATTCACTGCTGTCCCCAGTGCCTGGCATATGGCAGATACTCAATAAATATTGTCAAATGAGTATGTGGAGAGAGGAAGGGAGGGAGGGAGGGAGGCAGGCAGGCAGGCAGGCAGGCAGGCAGGCTTACTATACATCATAACAGGTTTCGTTATTTGGGATTATACTTGCTGTTGCTTTCTTCCAATCATGGGAGCAGTCCATATGTGCTATTACGTATTTATGGTATGTACAATTACATTATAGCATTTTGCAGATCCCACACTGCTGTAGATGTCACATTTTTGAGCTTTGACAATGATTCTTGGGCTCTTTTGACATTTAATGAGTTTCATGATATAATTGAACCATAATTGTAATTTGTAATGAATACTTCAAGTTTATATTCTTATAAGTAATGAGTTTGTCCTCAGCTCAAAACTCTGCAATCGTACCCTACATTTTACAGAGGAATTTGGAACAAAAGTGCAGTCCTTGCAGTGTCCCATATGGGCTCTATTTCTACTTTCTCCCCTAGAACCCTCGGATCGCCTTCTGCTCTCCCCCTCTCACTCTTCCCCATCACATAGGCCGTGCGGCTCTTCCCTGGCCTGGAGTGCTCTGACCCCAGATACTCGTCCTCTGGGCTAGCTCCCTCACTGCCTGTGATCAAGTATCTCCTCAGTGAGGCCTACCCTGACCCCTGTATTCCATGTTACAGCCTGCCATCTCCCCTTCCACTCCTAGCACTCCCACTCGTTCTTATCCTGCTTTTTTTTTGCTTCTTTCCATATGATTTATCATCTCCTAATGTGCTATATATTTAATTTATTATCTTTACTGTTCATCTCTTTCAGATCGCATGCAAGCTCCATGAGGGCAGAGATTTTCTTCACTGATTTATTTTCAGTGCTTAAAACAGTGCTTGACACATAAAAATAGCTCAATAATATTTAAAAAAATACAAAGTGATTGAACTTGACATTTTAACTTGGGCTTTCATTCCAGAAAGATTTGTTGAATGTCTAATATGTGTCATACACCACTTTATGGATCTTTTCACTTTCCTTACCTCTTTACCAAACTGGAAGAACTAATATAATTTCAGTAATTGTTTTTTCAAAGATATGAAATTGGCATACTATTTCTCATTCCCTTTGGCTTCTCAATGGCTCTCAAAGTTAGTGTGCACACCACCTAGTTTTCTTGTTAATAATGAATATTCCACACAAACAACCAAAGGACAAAAATGAATTGGATTTCATCAAAACTTTTTTAAATTGTGCTTCAAAGAATTCTATCAAGAAAGTGAAAAGACAAACCACAGAATGAGAAAAAATATTTGCAAATCATATATCTGATAAGTATCTAGTATCCAGAATATATAAACTACTGATTCATGCTATAACATGGATGAACATTAAAACACATTATGCCAAGTGAAAGAAGCCAGATGCCAAAGGCTACTTATTGTATGATTCTATTTATATGAAATGTCTGGGTTAGGCATAGCCATAGAAACAGAACGTACATTAGTGGTTGCCAGGGCTTGGGAGGGGGCAACGTGGAGTGTATTAGTCGGGGTTTTCCAGGAGATATATGTTATGTAAATATTACGAGGTTTATTATAGGAGTTTGCTCACACAACTCTGGGGATGGGCAGGTCTGAATTCCATAGGGCCAGCTGCAAACTGAGAACTCCACCGAAGGTTTTCAATGAATTCCTTAGAAGAAGCTGGCTGGCTGAAGTAGAGATGGAAATTCTTCCTTCTGGCTGCTGAAATCATCAGTTCCCCTTTTAAGGCCTTCAACAGATTGGCTGAGACTTCTCTCATTATATTGAAGGCAATCTCCTTAGTTGATAGTAGATATAATCAGTCATCAATCAACTCACTGATGTTTTAAATCCACAAAACATCCTCACAATAACAATCAGGCCAGTGTTTGCTTGACCAAACAACTGGCCAAGTTGGCATATGAACTTAACCATCACAGGGAGTGACTGCTAATGGTACAGAGTTTCTTTTGGGGGTGATGAAAATGTTCTGGAATCAGATAGTGGTGGTGGCTGTACAACTTTGTGAATATACTCAAATTCAGTGAATTATACACTTTAAAATGGTGAATTTTATGGTACAATGCTCAATTTAAAAATCTACAGTCAAGGTTTTGAGGTAAAATAAAATTAAAGCCCATATACAATGTAAATATGCCAGAAATTACATCCTTTACAACTATTTAGATTTATAATAGAAAAATTACATGTGGACTTAAAAATGTGAAAGGGTGGCGATAGAATTGAGGGCAGGCTATTAATAGGCAGAAGCCTGAGGGCATCTGCTAAGGTGCTGGAAATGTTCTATATCTTGATCCTAGTGGTAGTTACATGGGTATATAAATGTGTAAAAATTTGTTGAACTGTACACTTAAGATTTGTGTACCTTATATAAGGAAAAGAACAAAATGGATATTCCTGTACACCACCCCAATGATTTTGAGTTAGGAGAATATATGTTACTATTTTTATTCAGTAATATATATACAACCTAAAATTCCCTTTTATGCATATTCAAATATTTTCCTTTTCCTTTTTGATAACTGAATGTAACTATTATTATTCCAAATATATATATCAAAAATTAGTATTTAAAATGGTCACTTTGGATTGTTTGGACATGCTTTAATAAAGCCCATAGAAATCTTCTGAAAATAATTTTACATTATTTGAGATTCACATAGAAACAAATTAGAAGAATCAATTCCTAAAGTCACTTTCTAATTACTACACAGGTCCTCAGAGTGTATTATGATCGCCTTCTGGATAACGCAGACAGAAGTTGGCTTGTCAGCTACATTCAGGAAATTTTGAAAACATATATGGATGAAGATTTTCATGAACTTTTTAAAGGTTTGGATTTTGATAATGATGGAGTTGTGGAAGAAGATGACTTACGCAGCTTAATGTTTTGTGATTTCCACGATCCAAAGAGGGAGGATACCAACTACAGAGAAGTTGCAAATGTGGATAATCTTCGAGTGGTAGTAGAAAGTCACCTAGAAGAATACAACAATATGAGCAAAAAACCCATGAGCCTTGTCTTATTCCGCTTTGCCATAGAACACATTTGCAGAATTTCCAGGATCCTGAAGCAGCCTCGCAGCCATGCTCTTCTGGTTGGCGTTGGAGGGAGTGGGAGGCAGTCTGTCACCAGATTAGCTGCACAAATGGCTGATTATGCACTCTTCCAGGTTGAACTCTCCAAGGGCTACGGTACCACTGAGTGGCATGAAGATTTAAAAGTGATCTTGAGGAAGTGCTCTGAAGGTGACATGCAGGGTGTCTTTCTGTTTACAGATACTCAGATTAAAAGAGAGTCATTTCTAGAAGATGTCAACAATTTGCTAAATGCCGGGGAGGTTCCAAATCTCTTTGCCCTTGATGAGAAACAAGAAATATGTGAAAAGATGCGCCAGTTAGATCGCCAACGGGATAAAACCAAACAGACAGATGGCACCCCCATCGCTCTTTTCAACATGTTTATTGATCGCTGCCGCAATCAGCTCCACGTAGTCCTTGCCATGAGTCCAATAGGAGATGCATTTCGGAATCGGCTTAGAAAGTTCCCTGCTCTTGTTAACTGCTGTACTATTGACTGGTTTCAGGTATTGTCATATTAATTTTAGATAGACTTTTAGAAGTGTTGAGTTGTCTTCATGACTTATTTTGTAGATTCCCCCTAAAAAATTGTAGTTTAGCAGAATTTTCTGATAATAATAATGTATTCTGTGACATTATAAGTCAAGAAGTCATCATAATAGAGAAATATTTTATTAATAGCATATGTAGTCGTTACTTTAATATATTGTAGGAAGTTTTTAGATGAGTAATGTATATGAGCCAGGGTCCTGGCAGGAAACAGAGAGCACTCTCAAAGGCTTTGCTGAGGAAAGCTTAATTAATGGACTACTCATGGAGGAGTAGGTGGGCTTATGGGAACTGAGAGAGGGTGGTGGGTCATGCAGTAAGTGTAGAGCAATAGCAGGAAGTTGTTAGGACCCCCTGAGTGTAAATGGACATGGGGAGGGAATGGTGCCACTGGAGCTCTGAGAGGGCTTGGCGCCAGGAGCAGGACTGCGCAACAGGAACCATAGCCTTAGAATGTAGCCGCTGCTGAAAAGGAAGGGAGGGCATAAGTATCCACCATCCACCGTCCAGTCTCTTACCATTGGCCACACCCAACAAGAAGCCAAAAGTAAGAAAGCCTGAGTGATGCTTTTTGTAAAAGTTCAGCATCAAGAAGCACAGAGCAGGACAGAAGAGGGCAGAGAATGGATGGGGGCTGGAAAGGTGCTACAAAGGGAGAAGAACTAGTTCAAGGTGAAAAGTAATTTAATTCTCCCCTCTGACTTTTTAACAGTCTATAACAATGCATTCTCCATATGTGTAGTAGGAAATTAATGGGCTTTGATAGCAGCCATATGTGTGAGATCCAACACATAAGCGGTTATGACCTTGGGGATTTACTTAGCCTCTCTGTACCTCCATTTCCTGGTAAACTTGGTTATTTCAAGCAGTGCATATTTATTGAACCCTTGCTTTCTGCCAGGTCTCAATTTAAAAGCTGGAGATGAGGTAAGTGAGATAGACAAAGCCTCTGCTCTCCTTAAGCTTACTTTCTTTTTTTATTTTTATTTATTTTTTTATTTTTTAAAAGCTACTTAGATTACGTAAATATAGCACAAAAAATATAGGGATTCCATATGTCCCACTTCCCACACCTCCCACAACCTCCCACATAAACATCCTTCATTACTGTGGTGCATTCATTGCAATTGTTAAGCACATCCTGAGGCTTTGCCATTAAGCATGGACCATAGTTCACATTGTAGTCTACACTCTCTCCCACACAGTTCTGCATGTTATGTGATGATATAAAATGGCCTTTATCTGTCATTGTAGTGTCACTCAGGCTGATTCCCAAGTCCCGAAAAAGCCCCCGTATTACAACTGTTTTTCTCTCTCCCTACCCCCAGAGCCACCAGTGGCCGCTGGCTCCACATCAATGTTGTAATTTCTTCCATTACTAGAATCACAATATGTCTATAGTAGAATACCAGTAAGTCCACTCTAGTCCACAGCTCTTCCCCCAATCCTGAGGATTCTGGGATGGTGATGTCCACTCCATCTCCAATGGAGAGGGGCTTATATCCCATGGGAAAGATGGATGGGACTATCCTGCCTGCAGGAACAGACTCTCTCCATTCCCTGGGACAGCTGCTGTCCATCATCATCTCCCCGCCAGTTGTTCTGCGTGAGTCCATTGAGCTGTAGACCCGGGCAGAGACAATAAGTCTCTAGTGCCTAGTGTAGGCAAGGGGCCAGAGAAAACCAGGATGTGGATAGCAGAGTAACTGAGGAGGAAATAGTATAGGTTAGGTCAGAAAGGTGGGAAGGCCAGATCAGGTAGAGATTTGCCAGTTGGTTTGGGGGCAATATCAGGTAGAGGCTTGCAAGTGGGTTTGGATTATAAGTATTCTGGAAAGTCATCGATGGATTATAAACTGTGGAGTGATATGGGCTGATAAACATTTTGAAAAATTCACTCTGGTAGTCGTGGGGAGAATGGACTGTGGGGCAGGTGCGAAAGTGGCAGCAGGGAGACCAGGAAGGACACTCCTGGAATATGCCGGACAGGAGATGATGGAGACTTGAGTTAGGGTGTGGTAGATACAGAAAGAAGTGAAAAGATTGGGGAACTATTTTTGAGGATATGCCCACAGAACTTGCTTATGGGATGGATGTAGGGGTGAGAAAGGGGGGAGTGAACCAGGATGATATCTACTTGAGCAACAGGGTGGATGGTGGTGACGTTTACTAAGTAGGGGAAGACTGTGGGAGGAGCAACTTTGATGGGGAATATAGGAACCATGTTTTGTTCTTCAGTTTGAGATGTTTGTAAGCCAACCAAGAGAAATTTTATTCCAGAGTGTAAGGGAATGAGTAATAACATTTACCTCAGAGGATTGTTATGAGAACTAAATGAGATAACATCTGTAGAGGGTGCTCAGAAATAGGCATTCCATAAATTTTGGTTCTTTCCCCCTTCCTTATTCTTTGCAACACTCATGCACAGTTTCTCCAATCCCTGAACAAACCATGAAGAACTTATGTTACATGCATAGTTACTGGTCCCGTGCCCTAAGCATGCAAGTTCTTGGGGCAAGTTCCTTTCTCCCACCCCATCCCCAGACCATTCTCCTCCATCTCCAACAACTGTACGTTGTAAAGGGCTGCAGTAGTAACAGATTCACGTTGGCAACTTTGATCAAGTCCTAAATTGTTTATCTTAAATTTAGTCATGGCCTGAAGATGCGCTACAGGCAGTTGCCTCACGCTTCTTAGAAGATATTGAAATGTCAGAGGAAATACGAGATGGCTGTATTGACATGTGTAAAAGCTTCCATACGTCTACTATAAGTTTGTCAAAATCCTTCTTTATTGAACTTCAAAGATACAATTATGTGACTCCTACCTCTTATCTTGAGTTACTCTCCACCTTCAAACTGTTGTTAGAGAAGAAAAGAAGGTAAAAATGAAATTTCATATTTCTACAAAAGCTATGGTGGTTTAAATATATTTGAGTACAAAAATGACATAACTGTGATGTAATGAGATTTGTTTCCTATAAACATATTGTGAGTTTTGTTAAATCTTTAGGTGATTTAATCCACAAACATTTTGAAGTAGAAACAGGGTCTTATTCTTTCATTTACATATAGTGTCCAGCACGACATGCATTATCATATTTGTTGAAAGAATGAAGGCATACCACTTAGTGCTGTGGGAAGACCCCAGGAGATTTTGACAGTGAGTTGGGGTAAACACCACGAGAGAGTAATTTTTCTTTGATAAGTAATTAGATAATAGAGAAATTCTTCTCTTTGGATACTGAACAACTGAAACCTCAGAGATAGCCACTCAATATACATGGCCAGCTTTGCTTCTCTAAATGATCTATCAATCTAGTAAGTTAAACTTATACATGGTGATCCTTGTGTTCTTTTAAATTTTGAATGTGTTGTATAAACAGAATGTGATTTTGACTTAAAAACACAAATTTAGATCTATTGCACAATTACACAATTTAAATTGGCATTACAAGGCTAACTTGTTAATCTAACAGACCAAATTCTTTTAAATATTAAAAAATACTTAAAATACCAAATGTGCACAAATTTCTTAACACAAAAATATTAATACTATGAGTTTGATTTTGTAAACATTTCTGTAGTTAATTCTAATCTTCCACCATCTCAAGCGTTTTGAAGCATCTTTTTTCATATTGACCAGGTGCTGTCTAGATATTGGTAGGATACTCCTCATCCCTTATAGTGACTATTGCAATGCCACCCCAAGTGGGGGTGTCATAGCTTTCCTAGTCAACGTGGCCCACACCCTGGGGTTGAGTCTTATCCTTAGTAATTCTTTTATCTACCTAGAGAAGTCTGCAACCCACACACAAGGCTGCTGTATAACTTGGCAGGATTTTATTTCTTTAGCTCTTAAGACAATTATCTTTCCATGTATATCTTATGTTTACCTTAATGGAACATTGCTTTTATTTTTCTTATTTTCTCATCCAGATCTGGGAGGATCAACAACTAAAAACTCCTGGAGAAACTGATTGAATTTTGGGTATCACTCATTACTTTAATTATGTGCTCACAATATTTAAGGCCATTCAAACTGAAAGCCAGGTTATTAAAATGACATACAAACTTTTAGGAAGGCTGAAAGAGTAATAGTTTTCTGGACATTTTCAGATATTCTTATTTGCCTTTCAATTTTTCCTTTTTTTTTTTAAATTCTCTTTTACCTCAACTAGATTTCCTAGCCTATGGCTTACCTTCCCTTAACAGCTAAAGTCTTCAGATCTCTTTATCTCCAGGTAGTGCTCTAATGTAGAATCAAATTATTTGATCACCTGCCAGGAAAACAGTGGTTTAGTTAACAAAGTGTTGCAATAGGATGAACCGCCATACTGTAGCTGCCTCGTGCTGGCAGCCTTGAGATCTTGCCTGTGTTTGTCCCATGAGGTTTCAGCTGAAACTGAACTCACAGATAATATGGTAATGTAAATCCAATGACTTCGATTCCCATTACTGTTAAATCTTTTCCTCACTCTGAGAGGATTTGACATGTGCCCTTATTTCTAAATGCCTTTTTTCCCTTGTGACCGTCTTTTCAGTATTCTCCTGGTGACCTTTTCCAACCGAAGCCAGTTCAGCACTAAGTTGAAGACATTTAATAACCCTTCTGCCTTTATGACAATTATCAAGCTAGTTCATTCCTTATCTCCAGCCTGTTTTATGTTTACTTTGAAACATTATGTTATATATATTAAAAATGAGCAAATTATAAAGAGTTTTGTCTCAATGCTAAAGTATGATTATCTACAGAACATATATGTGTGAAGATAAAAATTTTAATTATGTTAAAAATTACATTATTACTAATCAATTATAATCATTTTGCACCAAAAAATAATGTTGAGTTTTATTTTCTATCTTATTTGTCTCAATTTTTAAAAATCCTATTTCAAGGTATTTAATGCATTTAATACATCTTAAAATCTTTTGCCACCATTGACAACATTAAAAATAATATATTTTTGGGCACTGAAGTCAGTTTAGAAAAAGTGATTATAAAAGGTTTTAAGGAACAATAGTGTTGTTGGAATAAACTTCCCAAAATGACTAGTTTTGGAGGTGCATCATTCATTAAGATGCAGGAGACTCCTTGCCTTACGCCTAGTGAATGTTTTAAAAATTTCTTTTATAAGACTGCACGTTGTGCTAGGTGCTGGAAACAAAAAGAAGACATGCTCCCTATTCTTAATTGTGTACAATCCAATGTTCTAGAGTTCTTTGACAAATTAATATATGTGGAAATCTTTAGACCACTCCATTAGTTTTGCCTTCAAAAAGCCTGAAAAGCCCAAGAACACTTAATTTTTAAAATTAATGGGAGTGGAAATTAAGAAAAAATGATGTAATGGTGAAACAATGTCAGTAAAATAAAACATCACTCCGCTAGGCACTGTTGAGCAACTAATAAGATAGCGCTTTTTTTCTTTGAAGTGGGAGAAAAATCCTTGTGACTGACCTTGGTTTGTGTGTTTGCTTTCAGTGAGGTAATGAAAATGAAAAGGAGGTATGAAGTGGGTTTGGATAAACTGGATTCTGCTTCATCTCAAGTAGCCACAATGCAAATTGAGTTGGAGGCTCTGCATCCTCAGTTAAAAGTTGCTAGCAAAGAGGTTGATGAAATGATGGCCATCATTGAGAGGGAGTCTATGGAAGTCGCCAAAACGGAAAAAATAGTGAAAGCTGATGAAACTATAGCAAATGAACAAGCTATGGCCGCCAAAGCCATCAAAGATGAATGTGATGCTGACCTGGCAGAAGCCTTGCCAATATTAGAGTCAGCGCTCAATGCCCTTGATACCCTCACTGCACAGGTACGTGCACATTCATAAACTTCTAGGGAACAAGTCATCACACCTCAAAAGAGCACTTCACATGGCATGATGCAGGACAGTTTGTCTCTCCGAATTAGTCACAAAATTTAATTGAAATTGGCAAAAGGATTCCTTAATTGCTCTGCGGGTAAAAAAAAAAAAAAAAAGATAAGCATGTGCCTGGCTTAGACAATTTTGAAAAGGACGAGAGCTGCCAGATGTTATAACCTACCACAAAATAATATTTAGTGCAAGAACTGTGCTCTCCAATTTTTCACTATAGTAATAGACAGAGGCACAAGACCCAAGTATTTAAATTGATTCTAAGGCATGCCTTTATCATATTTAGACATTTCTGTAATTGGGATGTCTCACAATAGGCGTGATAAAGTATTGTCTCAACATTTGCTTTTTTTTTGCTTGGTGATATGTAAAATAATAGCATGTCTTGCAATCACACATTTTGGAATATGTCTTAGATTTGATTGAATGTAGTATAGATGTTAAGATGTGAATTTTTAAAAATAAAAAGTGTTTGGGAATTTGGTGGATGGGATTGGGAGGAGAATGTTAGATTCTTTCTTCACATTTTACTCTATAATTGATTTCAGACTGATTGAAAATGTAAATATACATGCTTATATTGTTATGAAATAGTTGAAAATGTAGGTCGAAATGTTTATAATATTTCAGTGGACTACAACCTAGGACTTTCCTGGTATGAGAAAAATCAGAAAGAAAATCACTGAGCACTATTATTTGGAATATATGTGCTCTGAATATTCATTTTTATTTTTCATAATTAATTTAAAAATTTAAGAGTGATTCATTTTAGTACCTAAAAATCTGTAAAATTTGTTTGACATAAACACCATGGATAGAATTTTAGAAATATGGGGGTAAGGAGGGGTGGACAGCATATAAAGGATTAATATGCCTTCTATGTAAAGAGCTCTTATAAATCAAGAAAAAAGTAGCTGTAAAATAGAATAGTAAATGATATAGAGGTAATTCACAAAAAAGGAAAGGTAAATAGTCAATAAACATATGCAAAGCTGTTCCACCTCACATGTATTTAAAGAAATACAGATTAAAGCAAGGTGGGTTTTTTTGCCTACCAGAATGCCTGCTAGTGCTGCTGATAGTGTAGTAAAACAAGCACCCTTATATCCTTTCTAGAGAACAATTTAAAAAGGTAGAAAATGACAAGTGAGTCATTTTTTTTAAGTGCATTATTAATGAGTGGATTTTACAGATACCTCGTAATAAATTGTACTGCTACATTTAAAAAAAATCAGGGATGATGTGGGAGAAGGAGGGGGTACATGGGAATCCCTCACACTTTTGATGTAACTTTTCTGTAATCTAAAACCTCCTTAAAAATAAAGTTTATTATATTTTTTAAAAAGATAGAAAATGCTTAATTAAACATGGCAGTTGAAACAAGAATAGAGAAAAGAGCATAGATAGTATATTAGAATTATGATTTATATCTATACATAAGAATGCTGTGCAGCCATTAAAAATAATGATGTAAATGTTTACTAGCACGGAGGAATGTTCACTATATATTGTTAATGAAATAGAGTGGTTTTTAAAACAGTATGTACCTTATCTATACTATGATTCCATTGATTAAAATGTAGCATGTACACTGCTTTGTAGCATATACACATGAAAAAGGTCTAGAAGAACATAAATGAAGATGTTTACAGAGGTGAACTATTATAGTAGGATTATAGGAGACCTTTATATATATATAATTGTTCAGTATTTTTCTAATGTTCATGATAAGTATCTATTATTTTTAAGAAGCTACAAAACTCACTTTGTGATGTCCAGATCTCCTTTTTATGTGTTTTTGAAGTAGACTCATGCCAGAAGTATCTCATATAGTGTACTGTCCTATTATTCTTTTCTTTTATTAGACAAGTTGTAGGTTTACAGAAAAATCATGAAGAAAATACAGAGCTCCCATATGCCCCTCTCACACACCATTTTTCTTATTATTAAAAATTTGCATTTAATGTGGTAACTTTGCTACAGTTGATGAAAAAATTATACTATTAACTAGTGTTGATAGTTTACATTATGGTTTGCTGTGCTGTACAGTCCTATGGTTTTTTAAAAAATTTACTCTGGTAACATATATACAACCTAAAATATCTTCCTTTAATTACATTCTACTATCTAATTAATTAGAGTTAATTAAATTCACAATATTATGCTACCATCACCACCATAAATTACCCAAACTTTTCCATCACCCAAACAAATACTGT
>JAQZBX010014734.1:0-38305 GCA_029593785.1 Cabassous unicinctus
GACACAGCAACACAAGCAGCAAGGGGGGGGGGATAAATAAAATAAATCTTTAAAAATAATAATAATAATAATATACTAATCACAAACGTCCAGCATCCAATAAAAATTACTTTTGAAAATTAGTAAACAGGCACATAAGCAGGAAAATGTGATTCATAGCCAGGAGGAAAATATGTCAATAAAGCAGTCAAGAAATTAGAGAAATTACAAAATTAGCAAGTAAGCATTTTAAAGCAACTATTTAAAATATGCTAAACTTTTAACAAAACTTGAGCATCATGAGAGGATAAATGGAAGATGTAAAAAAGAATCAAATAGAGCTTCAAAAAATAAAAAATACAATATCTGAATTTGAAAGTTCACTGAGTGGAACTGACAATAAATTAGACACTGAGGAAGAATATACCAGTGAGCTTGAAGATATGCAATAGAAATCATCCAAACTGAATCACAGGAAAAAAAAGATCAAAAAGATTAGCAAAACCTCGAAGACCTGTAGGACAGTGTCAATCAGTCTAACAGAAGTGTAATTTGAGTCCCAGAAGGAGAAGAAAAAGAAATTGAGGGCCCCAAAATTTTGAAGAAATATGGCTCAATATTTTCCAGATTTAATAAAAACTGTGAGTCCACAGATTCAAGAACCTCAATGAACTACAAGCAGGATAAAAGCACAGAAAACAAGACCTGACAAAGCACATCATAGTCAAATTGCTAAAAACTGATGATGAAAAGGAAATCTTAAAAGCATTCAGAAAAAAAAAGATATGTGCTTCACATTACATGACATGATATGACATTACAAACATAAGAAAAGATTAATAAGGTGTACTTAAGAATGACCACAGATTATTGGTCAGAAACAATCTAAAGCAGTCTAACAAAGGAATAACATCTTTAAAGAGTTGAAAAGAAAAAAATCTGTCAACATGAATTCTATATCCATAAAATATATCCTTTAAAGATGAAGACAAAATACTTAAGACATACAAAATCTGAGGGAGTCTGTCACTAGCAGACCTGCACCAGAAGAAATATTATAAGTTCTTCAGACTGAAAGAAAGGATACCAGATGGAAAGTTGGGTCTTCACAAGGAGTGAGGAAACTTGGAAATGATAAATATGTGGTAAATATGAAATGTTCTTGCCTTTTAATTTCTTTTAAAAATAATTCACTATCTTTATTTTATTATTTATTTATTTTATTATTATATTTTAGCAAAAATAAAGTAAAAATATTCTGGTTTTCATAACCCGTACAAGTGAAATGTATGACAACAAGACTACAAAATATGAAAAGGTAACTGAGAGTATACTGTTGAAATATTTTTATGTTATATGTAAAGAGACAGAACATTATTTGAGGCTATATCATGATGGGTTAAAGATGCATATTGAAATCCAAAAGCAAACACTTAAAAGATATAGAGTTAAGAGGTGATAGTGGATATAAAATAGAATACTAGATAATGCTCACTTAATCTAATATATGGTAGGAAAATAGGGAAAAGGAACAAACAACAAATGGGACAAATGGAAAACAAATAGCAAGAGGATAGATTTATACCTAACCACATTGCTAATTACAATAAAGGGAAATTTTCTAAACATTCAACTTAAATGACAGAGATTTTCAGACTAGATAAAAGCAAGGCCTACCTATACCCTATATAGTAAACACAGTTGAAATATTAAGATGCAGAAAGGTTAAAAGCAAAAGGATAGAAAAGGATATCATGAAAATACTAAACATAAGAAAGCTAAAGTGACTATATTATCATACAAAGTAGATGTAAAAATAATGACTGTTACCAGGTGCAAAGAGTGACACTTTATAATGATAAAAATGGTCAATTCATCAAGAAAACCTAACAATACTAATGACAGAGTTTCAAAATACATGAAGAAAAAACTGACAAAACTGTAAGAAGAAATATAAAAGTCCACATATGTAATTAGAAATCTCAATTCTATTCTTTCAGTAAATGATAGGACAAGAAGACAGAAAATCAATAAGGATAGAGAAGACTTTAACAATATCAGCCAACTTGATCTAACTGATAGTTATAAAATACTGCAAACAACAACAGCACAACACATGTTCTTTTCAGGTACACATGGAACACAGACCAAAATAGACCATCTGTTCAGCCATAAAAAAAGTGTAGATAAATTTAGAAGGATTGAAATCACAGAGTATGTTCTCTAACCACAATGGAAATTAGACATTAGATATAAATAACAAATATTGGAAATCAATAAATTTAAAAAATCTGTAAAATCCCAAATATTTGAAAATTAAAAGATGCACTTCTAAATTACCCAGGGGCCAAAAAAAAAAAAAAAAAAAAAAAATCACAAGGGAACTTAGAAAATACTTTATATGGAATAAAAACGAAAACATAGCATACCAAAATACGTGGGATACAGCTAAGGCATTACTTAAAAGGGACTTATAACTCTAAGTGAAATCTAAAATCAATTATTAGAACTTCAACCTTTAAAGGCTAAAAAGAGCAAAGTAAACCCAAAATAAATAGAAGGGCAAAATGATAAATATGAATGCAGAAATCAAGAATATAGAAATTGGTTGTGGAGTTCTTCTCAGCAGCTTCCTAAAGGGCTTCCTCTCCTGGGTGCCAAAGTTGGCGTCGGAGCTGCCGAATTAAGCCAGCTCCAAGATTGGAAGGGACTGGAAATCTGTCTGGCTCCAGATTCTTATGCAGGCCAGGGGCTCACTAACCTGCGCAAGAGGTGTTGAGAGCTCCCAGCTGCCTGCAAGCCCCTATGCAGACCCCTTCCGGTCCTGCAGGCCAGAGCCAAAGCACACAAGGAGCACAAGAAAGCATCGTGGGGGGAAAACGCATTCTAGACGAATAGCACACTCGGGGAGCAGCCTCCACACCTGATTTGACCTTGGAAGCAGAACGCACAGAGCTTGTGGGAAATGCTGCAGATGAAATAATGGAAAGATTCACCTGTGAATCTTTGTCTTTGTCGACCTAACAACGCCTCTGTCGTGATTGTGTAGAATGGACCTCTCATTGTTTCTACAGAATGTGGCTGTGTCTTCTGTAGCCAGTGCCTCTGTGATTCCATTAAAAATGGCAACACTTGCCCAACTTGTAGGAAATAGATCAACCACAAACAGTTCTACCCCATCTATATATGAAGTGTTTAGTGCTGTTCAGGGTAAATGGATGGACAGACAGACAGCATGGCTGGATTCTCCCTTCAGTCTCACTCAGGATCTGTGGGTACCTGCCTCCATTTCCTGAGCTCAAAAAGATTAATTTAAAAACCCACATCTGATTTGTAAACTGCTCTTTTGTTTCCAGCCTCCGTCTCAGATCTTTTATCTCCAGTTTGATGCTGTGGGGATGGACCTAGGGCCCTTCCCAGACCAGCGCTGCCTCTTTGCTCTCTGGGTGGTCTGACTCTAAGGCAGAAGAAATGGGCGTAGCCCCTCCAGCCGCCCTTCCATACTGTGAACCCAGGTTTGCTTCCTGTGACCTCTTGGCTTGTGGGCTGGCCTGAGAGCTCCCAGACATATTGGAATTGAAAATCGTGGTTCCAGCCTTTATCTGGACCTGGTTTTCTCCTTAAAACAGCTTTCTCCTGGCTCTGGCCAGTGAGCAAGCAGTTCTGCCCCAGCACCTTTCACCACAGGAGCCTGCCAGTCAACCTGTTTGCTCACCACACTGTGACCAAGCCAAACACTGTCCACCCAGCCAAAGATCCCAGCTGTGAAAACAGCCCCCAGGCCTGGTTCCTGGAGAGCCAAGGTCTCCATGATTCCTTCTGCACTGTAGAGAACTTTCCTTATGAATGAAAATGTGCAGTAAAGCCCATTCTGGGAGTGGCTGTGGCTCAAGCAGTTGAGCACTGGCTTCCCACTGCGCGGTCTTGGGATCAGTCCCCAGTGCTGGTGCCTCAAAAATTAATTAGTTAATTGATTAATTAACTAATTAATTAAAAAATAAAGTCCATTCTTTCTTCCTTTTCAGCAACCCAGAGATGTCGCACTGTCAGCATCCCGTCAGAGGTCTGATGTTGCCTGTTGCAGTGCCAACCCTGCTGCACCCCTGCTCATCCACTGTTATCAGGAAACTTACCCATGCCCCAGAGGCCCAGGATTGCAAGGTACACAGGGTGGGTGGCTATCCCATGTTTGCCACGTGTCTACTGCTGCTCAGTTCCCTTTGCCTGATGTCTGTTTGCCCAAGTGGGAGTGCTGGGAGGTGGTGGCAGGAATGTTGGCCTTATCAGGGGCTCATTTCTGCACTGCTGCCCAGCTCACTGCTGCCCCTTGTAAAGAACGTTGCCCCACCTGACTAGCTGGGCTGTTGCTTGGCTTTCTCCTCTACCCCTACCAGTGGTGCTTTGTTGCAGAAGTTGTTCTTTGGTTGTTTGGGCTCTGATCCTTTGGGCTTTTCTGCTCCATAGATTTTGGTCGGCAAAGCACAGTGGCATCTCCTCCCCCAACGAACCCAGAGAAGGCCCTTGGCCCTACTCCACAGACAAGTGTGAGCTCAGCCTCTGGGAGGTAGCTAGGCGGCCTGAACTTCCCTGACAGCCCAGGGCAGGATAGATCACTAAGGAGAGGCCTTGAGGAGCCAGCCTGCCGCCACCTCTGCACCCATCTTCAAGGTGGGAAAAGGGACACTCTGGCTTTACGAGCAATACCCACCTTCAGTTTACCCTTCTGAAGGAGCAGGGACTCAGCACAGAATTCATTTGAGACAGGCTGAAGGAGAGTCCCTCCTCGAAGTGAAAGAATAATTTCAATCTTCATTCTGACTTTTTACCTGTTTGACTCACTTCCAGTTAGTTTGAAGAAAAGTAATACATTTTTACTTAGAGTCAAGGAGGGTGAGAGCATCTCAGCTTTCATCCATGTGATGTGTCCAGAGTGTCAGGTAAAACATTGCTATGATTAAGTTTCCTCTGGACTTCATGTAAATCCTTTTACTTATGTTTCAGGAACACTCAATACTTCAGGAGCCAACCAGTTGACCAATAATATGGTGATACTCATTTCAAAATGTCTTTAGTTTTATGCTTAAAGATCACGTAAGTGGTTGATCATAAAAATTGTATTACTTAACCCTAGGATTAAATTGGGGGGAAAACTATATGTTAAGTTTTTACTCATTCAGAAACTACAAAATAGGAAAAGTTTGTTATGTAAGAATCCCTTTCCCTTCTCAGTGTACAAAATACCGAATCTTCCTTTGTTACATTTAAACAATAACCATGTATGTCAGTCTGTTTTGGCCACTCTGCTAGTGTTAAAGATGGAAATAAAACAGTTAATTTTGGGGAGTGGATGTAGCTTAGTGCTTAAGTGCCTGCTTCCCATGTAAGAGGTTCCAGGTTCAATCCCTGGTGCCGCCTAAAAGAAATAAAATAAAAATTAAAAAAATTAAAAAACATTAATTTGAACCAAAAAAAGAATATAGAATTTGGACAGAGAGGAAAGCATATAGGACCATGGGAGTGCATAGAAAGGGTACCCAGACTACCATTGGGGGTTCAAAGCATGCTTCTATGAGAAAAATGCTTCCACTCCATTCATAAACCACCAAATGTACTACCTTGTTTTTCTTTAAGAAAGGCATTGAAGTGGAAGGCAGAGTTCATCCACATCTGGCCCAATAAGGAGGTTGAAGGCATGAATATGAAATAGTTGATACAGCCCAAGCTGGTTTCTTGGTCAGAAGGGAGGAATGCAAATGGAAGAACAGATTAACGGAAGAGAGGATTGATGGATTTTAGAAGGAAGAGTAGAGGGAGAAGAGCAGAACAGAAGATCAAAAGAACCTCTGGGGTAGAAGGGAAAACTACTCTCCTGTAGCCAATCAGCTAGGAAATGCCTCTGGTTAGAAATAAGCCAACTGCACCTCCTCAGAATTGACCATATGGCATCTTTGTCCAGGTCTTTTTCAACCAAAACAAAGGCTGTGCTTGGAAAAGCTCAAAATTCAAAGGAAACATTTCCGATGCTGTGAGTAGGGTCTGGGGAAGTCCATGCTAACTTCATCCTGACCTGAACAATGATCACTTACTTTCAGGACAGGGACTAAGATAAAGGTGTCACAGGAAAGATTAAAAATGAGACCAAAGCAACCACGACCACAACAAAAAGAGATAGAAAGATAAAGAGAGACTAAGAAATGAACACCCACTTGCTTTCAGATGAGCAAGTTGAGTCAAAGTCCTGTTGAGGTCATGATAGATCCTATATCGTAGCCAAGAACCCCAAGAACTAAACAAATTCAGTGGTTTTCCTTTCCTCCCTATAATGTTGAGTACAGATTGCTGTAGCCTTTTCACCTGGTGGGAAAAAAACTCATGTTCTAAGATATATGAAGACAATGTATATAACTCAGTCAACTCTGTTTTGTTCAGGAAAATTCCACCTTTCTTCTTCTTGCCCTCCCTTTGCTAAGTCCTCCCCATTCTTCTGTGTTGGCACCATCTCCACTTCTCTCTCCGCTACCCTCAAATTCCAGGGACTCCTTATCCTGACTGGTGTTCTTGAGCCACCTGAGGGTCAAAGGAGAGGGAATATAAATTCCAGTTGCAGCAAAGAACATATCCCCTAATAATCTTCAGCTTTCAAATGTACATGTCTTTGTTCTTGGCTCTTTACACTATTTTTTTTTTTTTTTTTAGGAATTACCGAGTATTGAACCCAGGACCTCGCATGTGGGAAGCAGGCACTCAACCACTGAGCCACAACTGCTCCCCATCCTTACACTAATTCTGATGGCCAATGTTATGGTAATCCATTTAAGAAAAGAAAATGCAGTTGTGAGAAGAAAATGCCAAAGGCCTCACTGAAAAAAATTAAGGTTGGCCTTGACGTTCATGTGATTTCAGGGAACTGTGGATGTTTTCTACATGTGCCTTTGAAATATTATTCTGCTGGCTTAGAACAGCTAACTTCTAAATTACACTACTTTCTCAAAAGGATTACAGCAAGTAAATCATAAGTGCTATTTTTATTGACTGATCATGAGTCAGGAATTAAGGTTTTCTCTGGGATGACATGTAATACTGATTTTGCAGAAATAATCTAAATTTGTAATCCTAGGTGCAGAGTTCTTTTATTTCTCAGACTGTGGTGACTAAACTATGATTCCGGTATGCCCCCAAAGTGTTGGAGGAGGGGAGGTGGAGGTGGGATAAGGAAACACGTAGGGATAGGAAATGTTGGAAAGAAGCAGTGTCCTCTTAGTGGGGGGGGGAGGGGGGAGGGAGGGGCAGCGGGGGGCTGAGGAACTTCTCAAACGCAAATATTGTGATGCTTAAACCCATCCTCAAAGGATCTGAAAATTACTTTTAGGCTGATTTTTGCATCTCTGGAAGGCATATTTTACTGATCTGTCTTATGAGCTCAGTAAATCCCTAGGCAATATTGTTTTTTTGATGACTGCCCAATATAACTCACGCATCTCCCAAAATAGCAGATAGAGGATAGAGAGATAAATAAAACCTGAAGTCGATCTTTAAAACCCCTGGGGAAGGCCAAGTAGCCCCAGAGTCCTTTATCTTTAGCCCACCCGTACTGGGGGTTTCTCCAGCCAGGAACTTCCTATGAGGAAGAGGAGAAAAGAATATCAGAGGCAGAAATATGCAGTAATTCAGAGAAGATATGCAAGATAGTGTCTACCACTGTTGTTGCATTGCACCTTATCAGCCCTTAGAGAATTTCAAAGGTCCCTGGGGCACTTTGTTGTCGTGGAGGGATTTTCTCAGGGTAGGGATTTCCCCAAGTCTCTGTCAATATCCCTTTCTGCAGTTGCTGTGAGCCAGCTGTCTCAACTGTCCAAACGGAACTGGATTTCGTTGATGCAATGCTACCCCCATTAATGGAAACAGAAGTCACTGGAATTTTTTTCTACCCTATGCTTTTAGGAGGAGAAAAATCTGCACCCTTCTCCCAAATAAAAATAATCAGCACAATATCCAGGGTCCTGGGATGAGTAAACACTCCATCTAAACTGCTATCATTTCTATAATTGATCTCTAAAGTATTTTTTAAATAAATGGATACTATTAAGGGTAGCAGCATGATGTATTGGAGAAAGCATACCTAATTTTTTAATCCCAGTCCACCATTTACTGTCAGCGTGACCGTAGGCTCCTGAGCTCAGGTACTTTATCTGTAAAGTGGGGATTATAATGTCTGCCTCATTATAAGAATGTTGAAGAGCAAATGAACTGTTTGTAAAACACATGATTTGTTTGCTTAACAAATGATACCATTCTTATTATAATTTTGCTCCCTCTAAATGCTCACTGCAAAAATCCACAATTATTTTAAAAAAGAGTCATTTAATTTCTTGATGTCTAAGTCTCTTTATATATAAAACGGTACTATTGGAGTAGTTGAATTCTAAAGTTCCTTTCAGCTCAGACTTACTATGATTTGATTATAACCAGCATGTGAGCCAATCAGATAGAGGGACTTTTACTTTTATACAGAATTTTAACAAATATGTCTCAGTAGAAAATTAGGTGAATCATAACACCTCATTTCCCAGGCATGTTGACTAATTAAGGTTTGACCAAATGTTCTTACAAAGCTTGAGGTAGAAAGGAGAAACAAGAATAGTAAAGATTTTAAAATATAAAGGTCCATTTCTTTTACCACAAATGTCATTATAGCCTTTATCTAAAAGATGGGGTAATAATGTAATTAATTCTTTGGATTGTTGTGAGGATTCCATTTGTAAATAAAAATAAGTCATTAAGCATAGTGCCTGGCACATAATAAGAGCATAGTCAAGAGCAGCTATTTATATTAATATGATTAGCAAACTATCAGTAGCGTTCTGGTGCGGGCTTGCCTCAATCTTTAGGGTTCCCTGGTTTGCCTCTCTGCTTCCCATCACACGATGATGACCTCTCCTTTCTCACTTCTATGACTTCTGAGTTCTCTTTATAAGGCTTCCAGGATTTCATTTAAGACCCATCCCTCAGTTGTGCCACAGCTTACCTAAAAATAACATCTTCAAGAGAAGGGTTCACAGCCACAGGGATGTGAATTAAGATTAAGAACATGTGTGTTGGAGTACAGATTTCGACCTACCATAGAGGGCAAGAAGTTAGTTTGGAAAAAGATAAACGTGCTGTGCAGAAGGAAGTTAAAATCACTTAAGTGTTTTGAAGCAAAGCAGATTATCAACTCTTACATTTTCCCCAGTTTTAACTGAGTCCAGGAAAAATAGATGAGGAGTAAAATAAGGATTAGCTATGAGGAAAGAACTTAATAACAGGCAAAGTGTTTTTGGCCACTGATGAGGTATTAAAGAATACCTTTGGAATATGGATTCAAGATGTGATTAAACCCTGACATCAAACCCTCAATCATTCCAAGAGGATTTGAATGAGAGTCTGTGTAAAGACAGATGGATAGATATTGACTTAAGGTTCCTAGTTCATATCCCCCATCATCTCCCCTCATAACCCTCTTCCTAAATGATGATCACTATTAGCAATTTGTTATACAGCCTTCTACACTTTGAATGTGCATGCATATACAATCTTTTACCTAAATGAGATCATTCTATACAAACTGCTCTATCACCATGCTTTCGCTACGATTTGGTACACAATGCTTCAGGTCAATAATAGAGATCCACCTGCTTATTTTCAATAGCTACATAGACTATATACCATAATTATTGTTTTCTTCTTCTTTGTTTAAAAATTTAATGCAGTGACCTTTTCAGATGAAAGATATATTGCTCTGTCAATTACTTTTCATTTTCCTGTCCTATTTAAACCACCCACAGAGTTTAGCTGTTCCTACTACACAAGAGTGATAACAGTCATTTCTTTTTTTCCCCAGAACTTTTGGTCACTTTGTCCACTAGTTCTGTGTGCATGTGAGAAATAGTGACATGAAGTAAGTATTCATTTCTAGAGCAAGAAATCTTCAGGTAAAGGTTGTGGTATCTTCTGCTTCTACAGAACTTATAAAAAATGAAATTTTTATTGCCATGAAATTTAAAATAAATATCCCATGGCCAGAGAAATGACCACACTCTATCATCATAGCAGTGGGAAGAGTTCTTGCAAATCAAGTAGAGTTTGATATTATCCTGAAGGCATTGGGCACAGTTGCATTTTCAAACTGGAGGATCACATGATTAGATAATGTAGAAAGATGGCCCTGGCAGAAGAGAATGGCTTAGAAAGTGTCAAATCCAGGGACAGGAGAGTCAGATTGCTCATGAATGAAAAGTCCTTCAGGTGTTTAAGTATTACTGGGGTAAAATGACTTTGGGCCTTGATATAGTCACTTCTGACAGAAGTATAAATACAAACTCTGGCCCTTCCTGCTAAAATGTACTTTGTGATCTATAAATTGCCAAACATACTGGCCTCCACTTCCAGGTTGGCTCACTTACATAGCTGTTGGAAAGAGGCCTCAGTTCCTCTCCATAAGGCTGCATGATATGGAGGCTAGTTTCCCCCAGAGCAGGTGATCCAAGAGAGAGGGGAAAGAGAAAGCTGTGTGCCTTTTATAACCACACATTGTCACTTCTGCCATAACCTTTTTATTAGAAGTAAGTCACTTAGTCCATCCCACTCTCAAGGGGAGAATTAATCACCATCTCTTAAAGACAGGAGCATGAAAGAATTTTTGGACATATTTTAAAACCATCACAGGGGCCTATTTTCAAATCCAGATTGATGCACTTCGGAGCCAGAGGTTGAGGGGACCATAAGACATAATCCTCCAGGAATTCACAAAAGTAAAAGGGATTTCTTTATACTTTCATAGGCCATAGAATTGTGAAAATTCAGCTTAGTTTATCAAGACATCTTAGAAGCAGGAAGGCTAGATGATTTCTTACACTTTCCACATGTTATCAAGTGCGATAATGAGAGCATGAGATCCACAATTTTCAAGGACAATCTCAATTTTTGAAAAATTCTTCCTTGTTAGTCCCCATAAATTATGAGAGCATCCCAAGTATTTGGATATCTCCATGCTTCCCAACTTTTAATTCCAACCAAGAAGATCTGGCAGCTCCACTAGCATTCAAGGAATATATTTAGCTCTTTCTGAGCAGGCTTAAACATGCCTAAGTTGGAGAAGATGAACCTTAAGCACCTTAATGTTCTATATGTCGGTTCTTTCTTTCCTGGGTGGTTTTGTGGCTTTTGCAGAGACTACCCTCATCACTGGGGATGTCTCGCCCACCATTTCTGTGACGTATGTTATGCCTCCTCCAGCTGGCCACTTAGAACTTCCCCTTTAGCCACTGGTTCCTTATGGCCTACCCCTCTCTTGGACTCAGACCTCTTGGGTGGAGCCCCGTTCAAAGCAACCCAACATGATCCCCTCCCAGGGGGTGTCATGGCCTTATGGGAAATTCAAGCATCTTTTGTCAGACTGGTCACTAGAAGTTGTGGTGGATTCCAAGAGGGCCACCTTGCCTCACTCTGCTCCAAGTCAGCAGAGCTCTGTTCATAAACTCTCACCTTTAGTCTTTGCATTTGTGAGTCAGATACCAGTCTCTGCATCCCTCCAACTCCAGAGAACACTCTCCAAATGATTCTTTTAGTATCCTCACTAGGACTGAGAGCAGTATGTTATTAATTGCCTCTTTGCGTGGTCAGTCTAAGGCATCTTCACTTCTGTTTCAGATTTTTCCCATCAATTTGAAGAAAAAAACACTCACACAAAATGCAAAAAAAAAAAAAAAAAATTACTTATTATCTACTTCTCCCCCAAAAAATATGCTGAGAAATTGCTCACAAAAAAAGATGTAACAATAAGGTAAGATATAGTGACACTGTGCCAGGTCCTTTAAATTGTATTTTGTTGATGCATTGAAAAGGATAAAACATCAGTCAAACTCAAATTCTGGAACATTATACAAAACAACTAGGCTATTCCTTCAAAATGTCAATGTCATGATTAACAAAGGAAGGCTGAGGAACTGTTACAGATTAAAGGAGATAAAAAAAGACATAACTAACTGCAATGCATGATCCTGGATTGGATCTTCAATCAGGAAAATGTTTTCTCTATAAAGGACAAAGGAAAAAATTAGAAGATTGACTCTATATCAGATAATAGTGATGAATCCATGTTGAATTTCCTGAATTTGATAATCCTACTGTGGTTAGGTCAAAGAATGTCTTTATTCTTAGGAAATACTAAAGTATTTAAAGTATTTTGGAATAAAGGGACATGATATCTAAAACTTATACTCAAATGGTGCAGAAAAAATATATATACCACATATATGTAGGTCTGGGTTTGTAAGGACATTGAGAACAAATGTGACAAAATTAACAATTGGTTAATCTGAGTGAAGTATATATGAGTTAAAGTATATGTGTATAAGAGTTCTTATAACTCTTCTATAAGTTTGAAATTTAAAAACAAAAGTTAAAAATTATGTCCTGTGTTCTTTAGAATCCTCATAATTATGTATGATTATGCTTATTTTACAGAAAAGGAAAGAGACATCTACCAAAAATGGTGCTCTTAGTAAATTTAACTCCCAAATGTCTATCAGCAAGGCTCATACTCTTTCCATTAAACTATGTTGTCTGTCAATAACATGGGACTAGATATGGAAAATAAAGATTAAGAAGGGGGGAAAAGCACATACAGGAACCATTTGGGTTAGCATAATTGCTGTAAATCTGCTTGGAATGTATCCAGCTAGAGCAAAAGGGGGTGGGGGGGAAGACCAGTGGATTATGTAACTCATTATCAGAAAAGCAGATGCAAAAAACTTCCTCTGGAATGACTTGCTTTTACTATGGTGCTGAATTCTAAAGTAAATCATTATGGGACATTTTATGTCGGAGGCTCTAAATGGTGCAATGGGCAAAATCCACAGACATTGGGACTGCGTTGAGGAAGCTGTCTATGAACAGACCCAGAAAGTAGGAACGATAGCTTTTTTTTTTTAAGATTTATTTATTTTCTTTATTTATCGCCCCTTTCTCCCAGATAGTTCTCTCATCTGTCTGCTCATTGCTTGCCTTCTCCAGGAGGCACTGGAAACTGAACTCCGGACCTCCCACGTGAGAGGCGAGTGCCCAACAGCCTGAGCCACTGGCTTGTGGCATCTGCTCATTGCGATGGGGGCAGCATCTAGCTCATTGCGGGAGGGGCGGTGTCTGCTCGTCTTCTTTTAGGAGGCACTAGGACCCAAACCCAGGACCTCTCATGTGGCAAGTGGGTGCCCAACTGGTCGAGCCACATCCGCTTCCCACAATAGCTTTTTTTATTGAATAGAGTTATAAGAACACAGCTTTGTGCTATATTTTTGCCAGGATATGATTGTTACTAGTCTTGAAGTGACTAAATTATATATGCTCTTTCTTTTTCTCTTTCCTCCTTTCTTGATCCTTCCTTCCTGTTTTCTTTTGCCTAACACTAAGTTTATGAAATTAATTTATGCTGCCACACATAGCTGTGATTCATTCACTTTCATTGTTGTTTAGTCTTCAATTGTATGGATATCCCAAAATTTACTTACCCATTCAACTGTTGATGGATAGTTTGACTGGTTCTAGTTTGGGCTATTAAAAATAATGCTGCTATGAGCATTCTTGGACATGTCTCTTGGCACACATGAGCTCATATTTCTATGAGAAGAATTGTTGGGCTGTACGGTAAAATACATTCAATTTTAGTAGATGATGACATACAATTTTCCAAAGTAGTTCTATGCTCTGATGAACAGTGTATGAGAGTGAGTTCTTGCAGTGTCCCATCCTTGCCAAAGCTTAGAATTGTCTATATTTTTTATTTTAGTCATCTGGGTGAGTATGTTGTGGTATTTCATTTGGGTTTTAATTTGAATTACCCTAATGACTAATAAGGTTGAGCACTTTTTCAGTGGTATTGGAATTTTGGATGCCCTCTTAAATTATGTGCCTTGTTCAAGTCTCTTGTCCACTTTGAATTAGGTTGTCTGTCTTTTTCTTATTGATTGTTTTATTGCTTTACATAATCTGGATACAAGCCCTTTGTCACTGTGCTTCAAATGTTTTTTCCTATTCTGTGATTAGCCTTTTCACTCTTTTAATATTTTTAACAAATAGAAGGCCTTAATGTTAATGTCAAAATTTTCAACCTTTTCCTTTCCTCTCTTCTGTATGTGTATGTGTGTGTCTTGTTGAGAACTTTTTCCCTACATCAAGATCTTAAAGATATTTTCTTATGTTATCTTTTAAAACCTTTATTTTTTGCCTTTCAAATTTAGATCTAAAGTCTATTTGAAAATGATGTTTGTGTGTGGTGGGAGGTAGTGGTCAGTTTTCATTTTTCCACCTGGGTAAATAGCACCATTTATTAAAAAGACAATCCCTTTCCCCATTGTTCTGCAGCGGCAATTTTTTGTGTAAATCAAGTGTATGTATAAATGTGGGTCTGTTTGGAGGTTCTCTATTCTATCCTTTATCCCAACACTATATGTTCCTAATTCTTTCCATTTTAAAATAAGTCTTGATATCCCAAAGAGCAAATCCACTCCCCTTGTTCTTCATAAGTTCATTTTTTGTTTCTGAATAGTTTACAAAAAAGAATTGATTTTTTAATATTTACTTATATTGGTTTTCTGTTGCTGCATATCAAAATACCCTAAAACGTAGTGGCTTAAAACAACAACAATCACTTTTTTCTCTCGAGGTTTCTGTGGTTAGGAATTCAGGCAGGACATAGTGAGGGCAGCTTTTCTCTGCTCCATGATGTCTACGGCCTCAGCTGGTAGACTCAAAGGCTGGGGACTAGAATTATCTGAAGGCTAGTTTGTTCTGGTCACTGATGCTGGCTGTCAGCTTGAAGCCTATCTGGGACTGTGGGCTGAAACACCCAAATGTGGACTCTCCATTTAACCTGGACTTCCTCACAATGTGGTGACTGGAGCCTGGAAGAGTCTATATTAACATTTATAATTTACCCTCAGAAGCCATACAGCATCACTTCCACTACATTCTAGTGGTTGATGCAGTTACCAAGGTCCACCAAGTTTCAAGGGGAAGGAACATATATATACTCCATCTCTCAGTGGGGAAGTGTCAGTGTCACACTGTAAGAAAAGTTTGTGGGATGAGACCTATATTGTTGTGGCCATTTTATAAAATACAATCTGCCACAGATTCTTATATCCAGCAACCTTACTAAAGTCACTCATTCATTCTAATAATTTATCTACAGATTCTTTTAGACTTTCTACATACACAATCATAGCTTTTGCAAAGAATGACAATTTTATTTCCTTTTACCTAATCATTCTACCCTTCATTTACATTTTTTGTCTTATTGCACTGGCTAGGCCTCCTACAAAATGTCAAATAGAAATGATGATGATGGAGGCACCTTTATTTTTCTTGATCTCAGTGGGAAGCCATGCAATATTTCACTATTAAGGGTGATGTTTGCTATAGTTTTTTTTTAAATATGCACTTTTTATCAGATGAAAGGAGATCCCCTTCTAATCATAATTTGCTATCAGGGCTTTTTGTTTTTTATAAGGGATTTTTTTCCAGATCTATTGAGATAATCATATCATTATTTTTTATTCTGAATTTCACTTGATTGATTTTCAAATCAGTCACCTTGCATTTCTAAAATAAACATAACTTTGTGGCTATGAATTATGCTTTTTTATATCGTAAGAGACTAGCCTGTGAATTTTCCTTTATCATCCTAATTAGATTTTGCCAACAAGGTTATGCTAGCTTCATCAAAAGAATTGGGATTATTTTCCTTTTTTAATTCTCGCAAAGAGTTTTTGTAAAATTGGCATTATTTCTTCTTTAAACTTTTAATAGGAATTTCTAGTGAAGTCATTTGGGCCTGAAATTTGGAAGATATTTAATGATTGAATCAATTTCTAAGTGGTTACAGACTTATTCAAATTTTCCATATGTTTTAGTATAAAGTTTTGTACTTGTATTTTGCTAATAATTATCCTTTCCATATAATTTTTAAATTTATTGGGAAAAAGTTGTTGTAAGATCCTCATATGAGTTTTTAATGCCTATAGAGTCTGTATTGATGTGACCTTTTTCTTTCTTGATATTGATCATTTGTGTTCTTGTGACAGTTTAAAACTTTTTGTGAATCCCAGAAAAGACCATGTTCTTGGAGTTAATCTATTTCTGTGGGTGTGGGACTCTTTGATTGGATTAAATTCAGTTGGGTACCTTTGATTAGAGTACTTCAGTGAGATGTGCATGACTCAGGGTGGGCCTCAGCCATCTTGATGGAGTCCCATATAAATGGGAGAAACATGCAGAGACACACAGATAAAGAGAACTGCCATTTTATCCTGCCATGTGAGAGAAGGCTCCAGGATCACCTGCAGCCACAGAAAGACAGAGAAACCCTGAGAGGATGAGAGAGAGGCCAGATGCTGGAATCAGCAGAACAGCCCAAAGCTGAAGCAAGGAACCCCAGAGGAGAGGGGAGAGATGAGCCATGTCCCTGATTGCTCACATCTGAGTTCAGGGACAAAGTGAGTCTGGAGGGGAAGGCAGAAAATTGACACAGAATGGCCGTCATTTTGTCTTGCCACATGGCAGGAGTCCAGGACCACCAGCAGCCAACCTCTGGTGAGACAATATCTCTAATGATGCCTTAATTTGGACATTTTCACAGCCTTGGAACTGTAAGCTTTTACTCTAATAAATTCCCATTATAAAATACCATTTCTGGTATTTTGGCAGCCTTTAGCAAACTAAAACAGTTCTCTTTTTTCTTTATCAGTCTCACCAAAGTTTATTAATTATAGTACTCTTTTCACAAAAACAGCTTTTGACTTTGTTAATCTTTTCTGTTATTTTTGCTTTCTATTTCATTCACTTCGCTTCTTTATAAGTTCCTTTTAGTTTTAATTTACTGTTGTTTTCCTAACCTCTTGAGACAAAAGTTAAGTTGATTTATTCTAAGACTTTCTTCTATTCTAAAGCATGCATTAAAGACTATAAAATTCCCTCCAAACACTGCTTTAGCTGCATCCCACAAGTTTTTATGCGTAGTATTTTCATTATCATGCAGCTCAAAATATTTGCTAATTTCCACTGTGATTTTTTTATTTGACCCATGGGTATTTAGAAGCGTATTTCTTAATTTACAAATATATGGGGATTTTCCAGTCACCATTTTGTAACTGATTTTTTAGTTTTAATTGCACTGTGAGTATAGAACATCTTATCTTTTCTATCCTTTGAGACTTGCTTTATGGTCCAGAATTTAGTCAGTTTTTAAAAATGTTTTATATGTACTTGAAAAGATTGTATAGTGTTCTGTATCCATTAATAGGTCAATTTTGTTCTTTGTTTTTCAAACTTTCTGTACTTTTACTGGATTTTTGCTGTTGGTTTTTTGTTTGTTTGTTTGTTTTTGCCTACTTGTATCAATTATTGAGAGATATATACTAAAATCTTCAGTGAAGACTGTCTATTTCTCTTTTCCATCTTGTTGGTTTTGCTTTATATTTTAATACCTGTATTATTAGGTGCATACAAATTTAAAATTATTACTTCTACATGGTGAATTGAAACTGTCATCATTGGGCATGTTCCCTTTTAATATAATTTCTTAACTTAATATTTACTTTTTCAAATATTAATAAAGCTACAACAGGTTTTCTTTCATTATTTATCTAAGAGATCTTTTTCCATCTGTTTACTTTTGATCTTTCTGCATCCTCATATTTCATACAATCTCATGTAAATATCACATATTTAGTTACTTAAATCAAGTCTAATAATTGATGTCTTTATTGGAGCATTTAATCCATTTATATTGACTGTTCTTGCTGATCAATTTGGTTTTAAATCTATACTTTTACTATTTGCTTTCTATTGTCATGTTTCTTCTATGTTCTTTTATCTCTCCTTCTTGCCACCCATTGGATTGATTCTTTTTCTTTATTTGATTTTTCATCTGTGTATCCATCAGAGTCCAATCAGGACTATAATTTGAACAGGCAAAATTTATATAAAGCCTTATTAACTGTAATGGAAGATTTGTGTAACACAGGATTAGCTAATAAGGAACGAGGAGAACTCTAAAGAATACAAGAATAACAAATATTGGGAACTGCCTCTACCCCTAGGGTTGAGTCAGAACCCAGTAAATGAATGAGGATTCCCCACACACATGCACCGCCAACACACAAACATACAATGGGCTGAGATACAGACATCATTGGAGAAGACGTGGTCACAGTCCACTGGATAGAAGACTTTGTTGAGGTGCTTACTGGCAGAACTCATGGCCCTCGAGAGTACATATAAAACTTTCCAAAGAGAGGCTCAACAATGGTGGAACTCTCTGGGAAGTCACCAGAGGGCGTGGTGTAATGGAAAACTGCACTCTGGAGTCTCAGCCCAAGGTGCCTAAGAGGAGATGCTGCATGGTACATCAAGCCAAGCACATTAGAACAAGGAAGAGCCCCTTCCTCCTCCAGAGTCCCTCCAGCACCCTCTGAGTAACATCGTGCCAGCTGTTAACCAGATCAATAAAATATGGTTTTGGAGCTGAGAGTCAAAAGACTGATACCTGACACAACCTCTAATAACTTTTTACTGTTTTATTCTTTTTTTTAGTGGTTACCATAGAAATTACAACAGGCATCCTTGAATTATCGAAGTTTAATATTACTTGTTACTTTTACCCTCTTCTAGCATAGAGCAAGGACCTTAGATCACTTTAATTCCGTTTACTTCATTGTGCATACTCATGATGATTTTCTTATGACAGATCTTAGATGTGAAATTACTGTGTTGAAGTATATTAAAAGTTCTGATGTTTTTGATGTATAGCACTATGTGTGTTTCCAGAAATGTACAAGTTTATATACTCACTAACTGTTGTTACCACCTGCTGTCACTCACTGGTTAATATTTTTTTAACATTTTCTCACTGGATTTGTGAGCATATCTCAGTATTTTAATTTTCATTTCACCAGTTGTTTGAAGACATTATAAATTTTTATTCATACCCACTGACCACTCATCTTTCTTTCTCTTCCGCACCCCTTGGTGTGTTTGTATTTGAATGAATTGTTTTTCTGTCCTCTGCCCACTTTTTAAATTCATTGTCACTGTTATTTTATGGATTAATGATGGGCTTCAAGTCAAGGATAAATAACAGCCTCCGCTTTTCCTCTGGAATCCAAAATCAAGAGAGAAAATAAGCAAAACCTTAAAATATAGAAATCAAATTATCTGCTTTCTTACTGATCAAGATAACTTAGGGAATGCAGTTTGGGAACAAGAGGCCAAATGGATTTCCTAATACTTCACTCCGGAATTCATCAGACTTCCCACAGCCACAGGCATAAACCATAGACCTTTTAACTCAAAGGTCAATGTCTCCCCCCATTAAACTTGACATATGGAGAAGAGGAGCCTAAGATACCTTGGCCCTGGAGATAGACACATCTAAAAGAGAAAGAACCCAGTAGTGATTGAAACACATATGTTCCCAGGGGCTCCACTAGCCCAGATGACAACTTTGTAGAAAAAGGTACCTTGTCAAGGTGGATCCAGATACAGGTTTTGGAGACTCCACAACACCTTTGTTGGAATTAGCCCTTTCCTCCAGGCAAGCCTAGCTCTCTTCCAGGGCACAAGGCTGGCAAGCTACACTGAGTTTCGGCCCCCACTCACCTGCTCAGGTAGGGCAGCAACCCTGTATGCATAATTCTTTCTCCCAAGCTCACTAATGGATAAGGAGGAAAGAATTAGGGTGAAATTTTTCTTCCTTTTTCCACTAAATAGTTGAAAATTCTACTTTGGTGGCCAATGTAGAATTCTAGGAGCAGGAGAAAATGGTCCCTCTATATAAGAGATCTTGCTGTATTAATGTATTAGTCAGCCAAAGGGGTGCTGATGCAAGTACCAGAACTCTGTTGGCTTTTATAAAGGGTATTTATTTGGGATAAAAAGCTTACAGTTTCAAGGACCTAAAGAGTCCAACTCAAGATACCATAAGAGGTACTTTCTCACCCAAAGTCTGTTGCCAAGTATTGACACAAGATGGTGGGCGATGTCTGCAAGGGTTCAGCCTTCCTCTTCCTTCTTAAGGCTCTTTGGGTCCAGCTTATTCTGCTCTCATCTGTAGGCTGGCTTAGTGCTCATCTCTCTTCCCTGGACTCATTTCTTTCAGGGCTCAGCTGCTCTGTTCTCTTCACAAGGTCAGCTGTAAACTATCAGGTGAATGGCTCAACTCTCTTTCCAGATTGCAGGATCCTCTTCCGTGTCTATGGAGCTTTCTCTCTTTTCTTGCATAACTGCTTCCATGTTCTTGATTGAGGGTCCATTTATATAGTCCACCATGGGGGCAGGGACTCAATTCTGAGTCACCTTAATGATGTGGTTGAATCAAAGCCCTAATCTTAACATAATTTAATCAAAGACATCTCTGCTTAATCTAATACAATCAAAGGGTATCACACCCAGAGGAATAGATTAGTTTACAGACATAATCTCTTCTTTAGGAATTCATTAATAATCTCAAATTACCATGATTAATTATATTGACTCATTGCTCATTGTGAAATTTCTATTTTTTCACTCTGGTTTATCATTTGCCTTTCAACTTTTATATGAATTTTTAATACATATAGTTCAAATAATTATTTTTTGAATAATTATTTAATTGCCACATAAAAATAAAAGCATTTGTCTTTACCTTTTCCCCCTTTTATTCACGGTCTTTTTCCAGTCATATTGCCAGTTGGCACTTGGTATTAATCCCTCGTTGCCAGGGAGGCTTATCCCCGGGAGTCATGTCCCACACTGAGAGGAAGGTAATGCATCCATATGCTGAGTTTGGCTTAGAGAGAGGCCACATTTGAGCAACAAGGAGGCTCTCAGGTGGCAACCCTTAGGCACCCCATAACAGTAGGCTAAGTTTCAATTACAAGAACAAAGACTCATAAGGCTAATCAGCAATAACAAGAAACCATCAGTGGACCCTACTCCTTTGCCAGACACTGCCCCTGCACTCAGGGGACTGTTGCTGCTCCCTTGGAGAATGTGGCACAGCTCTCCAGGCTGGGAATTCTGTATTCCCTCATTTATTGAGTGATTGTCTACCCACTGTGACCATGCCCCACCCCTTGATCATTTGAACAATTTTATATATCTTTCATGTGTATTCAGGTGAACTTCCTCCCATGAAACCCCCATCCCAGACACCCCCTGCCAATGATCCTCTCCTGCCCCCTCTGTAACCCTTCTGTGATACAAACATTCCTTGAAGATGAAGCCCATATAATAGCCAAATACAATTAATAGGAAAATGAAATCATAAAGATAACTTTAAATATAAGAGATAAAATACATGGAAACTTAAAAAAAAACACTAGAAATAAAGTAAAATTAAAGGATTGGAATATTCAAAAAATGGGAAAAAAACAGAAAAATTGTTTTAAAAATTTTTTTTAACATTTTTCCTTTTATCACTGCATTATCAGGTGTCCAGTCTGTACTGTGGCACCTGCCCCCTCTCACTCCCCAGTGTCTCCCGAACTTTCATTTGATTTTCAAAGAAGTTTTAGGTCACAGCAAAGTCACACACAGAATACTAGAAACTCCCATATACCCAACTTCCTTCCCCTTTCCTCACCCCAGTTCATGTGGCTAAGAGACTTCAAAGAGAGTCGGGAGGTCATCCCAGAGGTAATGCTTACACACACCTCAGTAGGATCTCATAGAACACCAAAGTGGATATCACCCCACACAGAGGGGCTCCTGAGGGCTCTGGAGACACGCAGGTCCTATATAAGGGGCGATAGCTCCAGAGATTGATGCCTTATCAGTGAACTCTACTTTGGAATCTGTGCTCCTGAGAGTGACAGAGTTGGACTCAAATAAGTCCTCCTTGCACATGGTCCATCAGTCCCTTCTATTCAAACCTATATGTGATGCTGGAGTTTGTAGGTGTACTTCCAGAGACTGGAACCTCTGGCCTGCCCATGTGCCAGCTGTGCCTGGAATCTCATTGGAGCTGCAACTCCTACTCTATAGCTCAATGGACTCACCCAAGTCACCTGGCGAGGAGACAATGATGGACAACAGCCATCCCAGGGAATGGAGAGAGCCTGCAGCTGCAGGCAGGATAATCCCATCCACCGTATCCATGGGATATAAGCCCCCTCTCACTTGGAGGTGGAGTGGACATCACCATCCCAAACTCCTCAGGATTGGGGGAAGAGCTATGGACTAGAGTGGACTTAATGGTATTCTGTTGTAGACATAATGTGATTCAAACAATGGAAGAAATTACAACAGTGAGGTGGAGCCAGTGGCCACTGGATGCTTTTGGGGCAGGGAAGGGAAAAGCAGTTGTAATACAGGTACTTTTTCAGGACTTGGGAATTTTCCTGAGTGACATTACAGCGACAGATATAGGCCATTTTACATCAGCATATAACATGCAGAACTGTGTGGGAGAGTGTGGCCTACAATGTGAACTATGGTCCATGCTTGGTGGCAAAGCCCCAGGATGTGTATATCCATTGCAGGTGATGTGCAACACTAATGAAAGATGTTTATGTGGGATGTTATGGGAGGTGTGGGAGGTGGGGAAAATGGAAATCCCTGCAATTTTTGTGTAACATTTTGTAATCTAAGCATCTTTTAAAATATAAAAATAAATAAATAAATAAAAGCATAAAGCCAAGACAAATATTTCCCACAATCCCATCACCTCATCAGCATTTTTAAAATGTTTCTATGTTGTGTTCAAATCTTGTACATACATATTCATTTATTACATATGAGCAGTAATATTTCACATGAAATATTATAATCTAGATTTTTATTTAACATTATTCAAACCTATTTTTCCATTTTGTTGAATCTTTTAATAAACATTTCTCCCCTCCTCCTCTTCCCATCCTAGCCCCAATTTTTAAATTTTATGTCTTCAAATCTATGAATCTTGTATGATTTTGTCTTTGGTATCATGCCTAGAAAGGCCTCTTTCAAACTAAGAGCATGTAAATATTCATCTGATGTTTTCTTTTTGCATTTTACTGGTTTTATTTAACATATTTAAATCTTTAATTTACCTGGAATTGATTTTGATGCAAGATATAAAGTAAAAATTTAGCATCATTTATTTCCAAATGTTTAGTAGTTTGTCCAAACATCATTTATTCCTCCACTGATGTGACATGCTTTTCTTATGAAAGAATAAGTTTTTATAAGCTTGGATCTGACTTTTTAATAATTTGTCTTGCTCTAGCCATGCACCAGACACCTTGCTTTAATTACTGGAGCTTTATAATACCTTGTTTTATCTAGCAGGGCAAGTCTCTCCTAACCACTGTTCTTTTTAAAAAAATTTTTCAACAATCTTCCTGTATTAATTCTTCCATATATGTTTTTTAAACTATTTTGCAGTCTTCCCCAACTTCTGAAAAAAATTCCACTAGAATTTTTAATTGAGGTTTATGACATTTATAGATTGTTTTCAGAATAACTGACATCTTTATAATGTTAACTCTTTCCATTCCCTAAAACAGCAAGCCTCTCCATTTATTCAAGTATACCTTTAAATCCTATTTACATCCTGGCACAGTGAATGGCACATAGTAGTTTCAGTCGTTGCTGGAAAAAAGAAAATAACTAGCTAAATTATTTAATATGTGATCACAGAAACACTGCAGTACTTCTAAGTATAAGGCTGTAATGCCGAACTTGTGGACAAACGACATCAGAATTAGAGACACCAACCGGGTTGAGGAGTTATCTGCTATCAGTTAGCTGTATCAGTTAGCTGTATCAGTCAACTAAAGGGGTGCTGATGCAAAATACCAGAAATCTGTTGGCTTTTATAAAGGATATTTATTTGGGGTAGAATCTTACAGTTACCAGGCCATAAAGCGTAAGTTACTTCCCTCACCAAACTCTGTGAAGGTTTCGGCTTCCTCGGTTCCTCTCTTCCTGGTGCTTGATTCTCTCCAGGTTCAGCTGCTTGTTCTCTCCACAAGGCCAGCTGTAGACTATCAGGCGAATGGCTCGTCTCTTCCCGGGGCCTTCTCTCCTTCCTCACAACCAATCTCCTCTGTGTACTTGCTTCGCCGGGCTCCAGCATTAAAACTCCAACAAATCTTTGCCATGTCTTTTATCTTTGAGACCCCACCCACCAAGGGGCGGGGCTCAATGCCCTACTGACCTGGCCCAATCAAAGCCCTAATCATAATTTAATCACACCCAGAGGAACAGACCAGTTTACAAACATAATCCATATCTATTTTTGGAATTTATAGCTCTATCAAACTGCCACACTCGCCTGAGTGAGGTACAATGCAGAAGAATGCTGAGTACCAAGCATGAGCTATGCCCACAGTTAGGTGGCAGGAAGATGGGGGGAGACTGGCTGAGGAGGTAAGATAGGCAGCAGAGTGAATCCTGGATCAAAACAGAAAGTTAAGGGGGAGAAAAGAATTCAAGATGGTGAAAGTAGTCAACAGTATCTACTACTGATCAGGAAGAATGAAGACAGAAACACGTTCATTAGAGGTCAACAATCTGGCTTTGCACCTTCTATACATGGTTAAGTCTTCTCTATGCTCTTCAGTTGTGATTTAAAATTATGAATATTTAGATAAACAAAAAGCTATGTCCAGCCTGGGTGCTTCCTGAGATAGGTCAACTAGTATATTTGAAAATTCAGTATAGTCACATGGCTCCACATGCATGGAAAGAGGATCCTGAAAATTAATCTGGCACTGCAATCCCTGTCTGTTCAATTCCATCAAAGTTGTCTTAATAAGTTAAACCTTCCATTTGTGCTCCTTACAGGGTAATAGTCTCATCACCAAGGACAAAAGAATGATATCAGATAAAATATCACAGGAGAGTTCTTCACCTATTTTGTTTAAACACAGCCTGCTGCTTTTGTAAAAGACAACTAAAAATTGAGAAGACCCCATAAAATCATATTGTGACCATTCATGGAGGCAAAAAAAAAAAAAAAAAACCATCACTCAAGTATATTCTAAATTGTAGGGGCACGTGATTAAAGGAAGTCTACTTTTGGTGAGTAAACTGATTCTTTGGCAATTTTCCAAGGGCAGGATAGTTCTTCTGACATTCTTGAATGAGATATATGTAAATTTGTGATTTTATCACTGAACAGCTTATCAATATTGTATTAATTTTCTGTAGAGTATTTTGTACTTAGAGGAATTTCTTCAATAATACAATTTATACTGAGATTTTTCAGACAAATATGTTTCCAAGTGAGAAAACACCAGATCTAGAAAGAAACTTCTGATTTAACTTGCTGCCAAAACTCCATGGTAATTTGTTTGTTTATTAAAATAGACATCTATCAGGGCCTTACTGTATTTAAATGTTATATATATATCAATGTTTCTCAATCCCCTTTGTTCAAAACATGGCAACAGACTTTGGGTGAGCAAGTGCCTTTTATGGTACCTCGAGTTGGACTCTTAGGGCCTGGTAACTGTAAGCTTCTACCCCAAATAAATACCCTTTATAAAAACCAACAGATTTCTGGTACTTTGCATCCACACCCCTTTTGTATGACTAATACAAAACTCCATTGGATAACTTTTATTATTGTTACATTTATTTATGACTAAGATTCTATTAAATATACACAAATTATTTCGTTTGGTGGATCCATTTTTTCCCCAAAGAAATCCTTTTTTGTTTTTTTTTTAAATACAAAGTTAGCGGATTCTCCAGGTATGGTTATGGACAGAAATAAACTGAGTGGAAATATCCTGTGTCTTAGAACATTTTCAGACTGCTTTATTTCTTTTCTCTTTTTTTTAAGTTAAGTATTTCTTTTATTTGAATATTATTTTTTCTTTTTTATTGAAATATGTACACTAAAGTGTACAATGTTTATAAAAACAGTTTTCTAGAAAAAAATATACATTTCTAAAATTGACTAAAGAAGCAGAAAACCTGAATAGATCATAATCTAAAATTTGAAAATGTTACCATGGGAACAAGAAAGTGTTTCTCCAAAGTCAAGACAGTAGTTATCTCTGGAGAAGAAGGGAAGAAAATGGATTTGCAAGCAGTATAAAAGAGGTCTTCACCCTTTTATTTCTTAAACACAATTTTTTTCTTAAATAGCATTTTATTTCTTAAATTAAAAATCTGAAGAAAATAAGGCAAAGTGTTAACAATTATTAAATCTGTGTTATGAGCACATGGGTATTTGTTACATTACTCATTATAAGTGTGTGCGTATAATTATTTCAAACCCCACAAGCAGATAGAATTCATTCTTTTCAAACACACAGGCAACATTCTTTTAAAAAATTGATCACATATTGGGAACTAAGGGAATTCTCAACAAATAATAAAAGTAGGTCAGATATAATCCATGTCTACTGGCCACAGTGTAATATAATTAGAAATCATCAAGTTGCCTTCCAAAAAAGTCTACAACATGGCCGTTTAAAAACCTAAATCTAAATAATTCCTGGATTAATGGAAATTACAATGTATCTAGACAATAAAAGCTCTACATTTCAAAACCTTCGGGTGTAATATGTACATTTTTAAATTTATTTGCTAGAAAATGAGAAAGGTTAAAAATTAATTAATTTAGCTTTCAACACAGAAAGAGATATAGGATAACAAAATGTATCTCCTAAAAAGATACGAGGTTCAGAGGCTTTCTCAAACCCTGCAAGGAACATGTAATTCCAATTTTATAAAACTGATACAGAGATTTCTACAATCTTAACCAAGGAGAATTTATCTCACAGAAGTAAGGCCAGTTAACATTAGAAAATCTATATATGTAATGGACTTGTATTAACAATTAAATGATGAAGAATAAGATTATTTCAAAAAATGCAGAAAATGCATCTCATAAAACTCAGCATCCATTTATGATTTTTTTTAAATTATACCAAATATGAGTGAAAGAGAACTTCCTGAACTTGAAAAATACTACCTATCAAAAACAAAATGTAGGGAGTGAATGTAGCTCAAGTGCTTGAGCACCTGCTTCCCATGTATGATGAGGTCCTGGGTTCAATCCCTGGTACCTCCTAAAAAAAAAAAAAGGTAAATGTCATACTTAATGGTGAATCATTTGAAACATGATGTATGGAAAACTATATATATAAAGCAATTTCAGTTCTCACCAAATTAATTCATAAATTTAATGCAATTCCAGCGTTCAAAGCATTTTTCATAAAAGTTAATAGTCTGAATCTAAAATTAATACAAAAGGGAAAATGCATAAGAATAAATATAATGGACAAAAGATTTACAGTATATCAGAACAGTAAAATAATAAGAAAAAGATAAACATACCAAATGAAAAATTAATCAAAAGCATAAAAGGGGGCAATTCATAGAAGAGGTAATACAAACAACAATAAACAGGTAAAGATGTTCAACTTCAATAATAGACAAAAAAATAAAATATGCTAATCAAAATGATAATATGATTACCACTTGACACCTGCCAGGGCCACACTGATAGGTTTGATACTCTAAAGTGCCATCAGTGTTGTGGGGAAAGAGGTAGTCTTACATACACCACCTGCCACTTTGGAGGGTGATTTGGCCCTTGCTATCAGTATGTTACAAGAGCACATTCTGTGATCCAGCTAGTCCACTTCTAGGTATCTGCCTGTACAAACTACATGAACATGTGCAAAAGAGGCAAACACAGGAATGCTCATTCCTAGCATTTTAATAAAAGCAAACACTTGGAAACAACCTAACCTCCATGTATAGAAAAAAATGACCAAATAAATAACAATATGTCTTATTCATCAATTTAAAAGAATGAAGGGGAGGCGGGTGTGTCTCAATCGACAGAGCTCCTGTTTACCATATGGGAGGCCCCAGGTTCGCTTCCCTGTGAGGGCAGGCCGGTCCGCGCGGCCCGGTGGGCTGATGCAGCAAGACCTCACAACAGGAGGCGGGTGTGGCTCAATCGATAGAGGCCCCATTTACCATGTGTGAGGCCCCGGGTTCGCTTCCCGGGGCCTCCTTGTGAGGGCAGGCCAGCCCGCGCAGTGCGGTGGGCTGATGCAGCGGGATCTCACAGCAAGGGGGAGATAAGCAGACACGGAGAAAACACACAGCAAATGGACACAGCAAGCACAAGCAGCAAGGGGGGGATAAATAAATAAATAAATCTTAAAAAAAAATAAAAATAAAAATAAAATAAATAAAAGAATGAAGGAATGGCAAAGAAATACCACCAAGAAAAATCATGGAATGAAAAGGAGCAAGTGGCCAAATAACACACAGTATACTAGGTTTTGTTAGACACAGTTTATGCAAAGCAATATTATACATGCTCCACATGTATAAAAATCCATAGGAAAAGTTATGGAAGGATATTTTGGCCATCTGATCATTATAAGGAGCTTTGGGGTAGGTTCTAGGATTAAGGAGGCTGGTGGGGGGATTTTAGCCTTATGTATAATAATGTTTTCTTTTTTCCAGGGGATGTCATTACTTATTACAGGTGTAATTAAAGTGTAATATTTTAAAAAAAGAAACTATATTAGAAAAAAGAGATTCCACCAATAATAGGAACAAATATATGAATTACCTAAGAGCATCTTAAACAAAGGATCCATATGTAAAAAAATATAAAACCCCAAAAAAAATTTTTAACTGGAATACCTGGGAAGAAATGTCTGATTCCTGGCAGGGGATACCAAATTCTATCAATTTTTTCCATACCAATTATAGATTTTGACACAATTATAATTAAAAGTATCAGTAGGAGTTTTGGATGAAAGAGGGCAAATAGAAAATAATTACTCTAAAGTTCATCCAAAAGAGTGAATAGGCAAAAATAATGTTTTGGAAAGAATTATCTTTGAAAAAGAATAAAGGGAAATTAACTTCACTACTATTACAATTTATAATAGCAAAATAATTAAGAATATTGAGAAACATCACTGGAACAGAATAAATTGCTCAGAAACACACAATCACACAAATTTGATAAAGGAAAGATCACAAATCACTGGGAAAGAAAAGGATTATCCCAATAAATGGTAGTTGGGCAATTGCTTGCTTATTTGGTAATAAATAAATTTCCAGTCTTCATAACAGACAAGTAAACTATATTACCAGTGGTTTAAAGAATCATTGTAAAAAGTATTAACCATTAAAATTAGAGAAGTAAATATAAACTCTCTAAAAGAAACTGAGGTCTCTTTAAAAAACAATGGAAAGCTCTTCCTCTTCTTCCTCTGTTTCTTTCTCTCCCTAAACATTTCAGTCCTAAAGACTGGTCATTGTGAGGCAGAGCAAGCTAGACATTCTCAAAGTCAGGGAAGTAGGGGGAGGGGTAGAAACTTTACAAAGGAGAAAATGCAAATTGTTAACAAAATTTGTTAACTTCAACCTCTTCCGTATCCAATAATATGCATATTACAAAATATTGAGATATTATGTTCTTATGTATCAAAAAATCTAATGGGAATGCCCAATTCTGATAAGGATAAGGAAGCAAGAATTTTTATACATCGCTGTTAAAACCTTTCAGAAAGCTATTTGACTACATGTATCAAAAATCTTCAAAGGGGAGTGGATGTAGCTCAGTGGTCCAAGGCCTGCTTCCCATACACAAGGTCCTGGGTTCAATCACCAATACCTCCTAGGGAAAAAAAAGCTTCTAGATGTTTTGCACCTTAAAAATGGTTTATATCCTTTGATCCAGCAATTCCATGCATGAGAAGTCATTTTGAGGAAAGATTATGAAATGCCAGAGAACACTGCCTTATATGTGAAGATGTTCTTGTAGCATCAAATATCATTATACTAATAACATTAAAATATTGGAAAACAACATAAGTGCCCAATAACAGGTAAACAATTATATAAACTATAGGCTATCTACTAAATGAACTATTATGCATCCTTTTAAAGTCATTCTTAAAGAACAACAGAAATGCTTATGTTGTGATATTAAAGGATAAAAGCAGAATAAAAGTGGAGAATATATTATAGTCATTAACAATGCATAAACTGCAAAGAGAAATAGCAAAACAATACGAGATTAGATATGACTGTCAAATTAGAGCAGGGCTATGGATGAATTTTCCCCTTCCTATGACAAGTGGAGAACAAACTTAAAAACAGTTGTAACAAATTTGTAATTTGGGCTACTCGTGAAGTTCAATAATCATTTACTGAGACCTACCGAACACCAGACAATGGAAGTTCTCTCATCTTTACACAGCACTCCATGTTACTACTAAGAAATTTCAAGATGAAAATATGAGTACGTTAACCATTAGATGTTTGAGTCCTGACCTCAAAAAAATAAACAGGAATTTCATAAAAAATGTAATCTAGAGTCCAGAAGTTTTTCTCAAAATAAGTGCAGTGATGCACAAACTCTATTCAGTATTTCTCCAGTGACATTTGTTTCATATCTACAGATCCGCTGCTGTCCATGGGATTTGTTTAGGCCAAGGGAGAGTAATACTGGCAAGAGTAATAAATCCAGAAAAATTAAAAATTAAAAAATAAATCCATTTTGGAGAAAAACATGGAAACCCTCAACTGTTGACCCACCTTGTCAACCAGAAGTGTTCAAAAATGTTCAAAAACAGTTCTAGATAGTCAAAAATAATAGATAATATTATTTATTAATAATGATAGCTAATACTGATATTAAGCTTTCACATGATTTTTTCATTTTGTATCACTTGATATTAATTTTAAATATTAATAACTAATAATAATAATAATGTATTGTATAATATATATGGATATGAGGCTCCTAAATTATTCATATAAATATTAAATCAATATTAATTGGCAATTAATATTAATATTGACTATACTTTTACAAGTTTTTTTTCCTTTAGTCTTCACAACATATAGGGCTGATATTACTACCCAATTTTACAATGAGGAAGTTGAAGCTCAAAGAAGATATGTCATTTGCATAAGGTCAAGCATCTACCAAAGGCCAGGGCATTTTCAAACATGTAGAAAACGCAGATCTTGCTGACTCTGTAAGTCATGCTCTCTGCTTCAGCACGTTGCCTCCCCTGAAACACTGAAGGATCCCTGCAATTAGGTTCCTAGACCAGGGGCAGCACGAAGTAGGCCCTCATTTTATATTAATGATGATTATTAATCATAATTACAATGTGCTTCTAAAATGATGACTTTTAAGTCTGGTATGTAAACACAGTTGAATTGTATTTCAAAAACAATAAATATATTTTGATAGGAATAAATCTGTTTTAATTTAACTTAAATCCCAAGTTTAAGTGTATTCTTACCCCTACTTAGCAAAGTTTAGTGTTTTTTTTACCTTCAGACACCAATTTAAAATAAAACTACATTACCTTTCCTCTTTTCAAAACACAGAAAGCAAAATAATTTATAGGCTCAGAAATTTGTGTGTCTTTCAGACTCTTACTTCTTTACTTCCAGTTTTCTGATCTAGTCTCAAGAACAATTACTGCTATTTTTTAACTTCTGTTTTTAAAGGCAGTGTTGTATTTTTGTTTTCTTGGAAAACACCTCTGGGAAGGTTGCAGACACACTGTTATCAGAATGACGCATCTTCAAGAGGAAGTGGACAATTTTATTAGAACCTTTTCTCTCAAAGGTTGAGAAGGTTTGGAAACCCTAGCAGTCAAAAATGAAACTAGTCACTTCAGAAAGGAAATCCAAATTTCTTCCTTTTCAAAGGGGCAAAATGAAAGTTCAGCAAAATAAAAGAGCCAAAGTCTGAAAATAGCAAAGTGGTTAATGGCATCCCTTTGCCAAAATTTGTAATTTAACAAGAATTTTAATTCTTCAACTCACCTGAGATCTCCTTTGACATAGGATCAAGTTACTAGCTCTTAATCACTCATCCCTAAGGTCTTTCTTACCTTGCCTTGGAGAAGTAAGAGAAAGAGCTGTAGGTTTGGAGTCAGAAGATACCTATTCTATTTCTTTTCCTGTCACTTGACCAACTGTGTAAAATAGAGAAAATAATAGATTCCTTCCTGAGTCACAGAGATAAAATGACTCTCAGATATGATAACATAGGTGAAATTGCTTTGTAAAGAACAAAGCTCAATATCAGTGGTTTTCAAAGATTTTGCTCTCCAGGGAATATTTGGCAAGTTCTGCCATTTTTGGTTGTCACAAATGGTGGGGCAGGGGGAGTGCTACTGGCACCTAGCACGTTGAGGTCTGGGATGCTGCTAAACATCCTACAACGTACAGGACAGCCTCCCACAACAAAGAATTATCCAGCCCCAAACACCAGTAGTACTGAGGTTGAAAAACTCTGCCCTAGACAAATGTAAGTTATTAGATGTCCCTCTATTACCAGTTTCCCCAACCAATACCTTGGGCCCAGGAAAAATCTCCTAGGTAGGCTAGAATGAATATGCCCCTGAAATGGAACTTCACTACTTCACTGCCCTTCTTGGATCTAAATCTTATCACCTAGTCAGGGTGAGGGACAGCAGTTCTTCCCCTTTCTGCCCAAGCCCAGGAACCCACGAGTGAGAATCTGCACAGGGCTGAGGGAAGGACTGAGAAATCCCTAGTCAGGCTGAAGCTTACTAACACTCACCTTCCCTAGCAGCTTCACTGGGAAACCAAATGGTCAGAAAACATACTCTCTAGCTGGACTGAGTGCACAGTACTCACGTACCCTAGCAGTTTACTGGGAAACTAAATGGTCAGAAAACACACTTGCTGGCTGGACTGAATGCGTAGCACCAAATAATAAGTATTTATCGAGCACCCCCATCTGCTAGCCATTGGGGGAGCTATTGAAAATACAGTATACTTATATAACTGTTGTTTAATAAAACAATCCCTGCCATCACCATCTAGAAGTTTAGAATCTAGTGGACAATACCACACAATCATTGATGAATCTTAGGCAATTTTGTTTTTTCAATGTGGCATCATGGAGTGGCAGGATATCTAAATGGATCAGGAGGAATGGAAAGGCCATCAGAGCCCAAGAGGTGATGAAGAAGGATCGCAAAGGTAGGGAAAGAGATAGGGAACAGCATAAACAAAGTACCGGAGGCAGCCCTAAGGGTGGACCGTTTGACATGTTGAACTTGACCCTCCAAAAAAGGTTAAACAATTAAATGGGGAGCTGAAGTTGGTTTTTTTTTTCTTTTGAGATTTATTTATTTATTTACTTTTATCCACCCCTACCCCCCATTTTTTGCTGTTTTTGTGTCCATTCGCTGGGCAATTCTCTGTGTCTGTTTCCTCCCCTCTCTTCTCATCCTTCTCCTACCTTCACTGGAATTTGATTCTGGGAACCTCCGATATGGGAGAGAGGCGTCCTACCACCTGTGCCACCTTAGTTCCTGGTTTTTTGGTGCCTGTCATTTTGGCTCTCCCTTGCGTCACTCTCCTATTATGTCATCATCTTGCTGCATGGTTCGGTGGGGCCTGACGGTGCACCCATGCGTGGGGCCTGGGGAGCTCACCCACTCGTGAGGCCTGGCGGCGCACTTGGGGCCTGCACGCCTTCTATATTTTTCTTTTATTTTTACCAGGAGATCCCAGGGATCGAACCCAGGTCCCTCCATATGGGAGATGGACACCCAATCATTTGAGCCACATCTGCCCCCTGAAGTTGGTTTTAGAAGCATGTAGCTCTCACCAGATCTCCACAACAAAGAGCAGGTGAGTTGACAAGGAGAAAATAAGGAGAAATTGGGGCAGACCTCAAGAAATTTGTATCCTTCAGATAACAAATGAGGACGCCAAGCACAAGGGAAATCTTTGTTTTCTCTGGAGGCCTCGCTCCCTAGCCATGATTTCAGAGTGACAAAGAAGGCTTCTGAGTGGGGACAGGGAGGAAAAGATAAAATAAATGAGTTGACTCTCCATCTTCTCCTCTCATTCTTTCTCCATTCCTCAGCTTTGCTAGCAGTGAGGTCCCATGTCTGTTAGTGCTACATAGCTCAGTAACCAGAGAAAGGCCGTGTTGCAGATCAACCATGGGACAACACACTGTAAAGGAAGACAGGAGACTCCTGGTGCAATGAGTGGAATCCAGAAACTTAAAATTAAACAGTAGAGCTTTGTATTCATTCATCAGCAAATGTTTAGCGAGTGTACAGCATAAGCACTTTGTGAGAATATGACTCAAGTCTAATCACCCAATGGCTAGGCTGCCACAACTTCCTGCCCAAGTGAGATGAGCTAATAAGAGCTCTGGATGTGGAGTTAGGAGACAAAGGATTAAATCTCTGCTTGGCCACTGGCTAGCTGTGCATACCTGAGCAAATTACTTGCTTTTCTAGGTCTAGGTTTTGTGATTTACAAAATGGAGGTATTACAATATTTTCACAGAATTGTTATCAGATATAAATGATGTGTGAAAGTGTTAGGCAAATTCCAGATAAATAGTAAATGTCCTTTAAGTGTTATTTTCTCTCCTTCTCTGTTGGTATGGACTCTGATGTCCCTTCTGGCATAAGATTGCTCTATACTCCCTTTGTAGAAGTTCCCTAACCATTCTCTTCCCCCAAATCCCTCCCTTAGACCCAGATTTATTTATTGAGAAAATAAATCTCAATGTTGAATTTTAGAATGGTCTGTTGAAGGTGATAAACAGGGTATTTGATTCCCACCAGTATTTCTTAATGCCAGAGGGCAGAGATTTACGTGATCCCATGAGAGTGAATGTTCATCCAGGAGGAACTAATTGTTTGAAAAGTGAAGATTTGAAAACTGCTGATGATTGCCTGTCTTGTGGGGTTTTCCCACCTTAAGCAGCTACTATAATTTGTGACAACAGGAATTCCCGCAGACAAATTGCAATATGTTATTACTTCTTGTTTGTTAATTTGAATCTTGACTTCAATTCATTCCCCTTCCTTAAACAACAAAACCACAGCACTAAGGGTGCAACGTTCAAAAACCCCACATTAAGCATATTAGAAACATATTTTATATTTCCTATGTACTTCATTCTACCCAACAACTCTTTGATTTTCTCTTCATTCGTCACTTGTCCTAATGCCATCAAGTGATGGTTCCAAACCTCATCATCTCTACCCTACCTTCTCCCTCCAACAGATGATGTGGCCTCCTACCACACCAAGAAAACAGAGACCATTAACCAAAAACTCCAACTTCCCTCTCACCCACCTCCTAATGTCTATAACATAACAAGGACAGAAACCAGGAATTCCATAGCTCTGTAAAAGAACCCTGTGCATTGGTCAAAAGGGGAAAGCCCTTCTGAGCAATCTGGAAGTGATTATTTGGTGTGGTAAATCCTCAGAAAAACATTATCGGGGAGGCAGAAGGAAAGTTAATTATCACATTGACCAACATAAAACAGTTTCTTCTCCTTGGCAAAGTCAGCAAGCTTCTAAGAAAGAGGTGCCACACAGCTGTGTCTGCAATTCTGTAGTGGTGCAAGAAGGGCTCTCACAAAAAATTAAGCCACACTGACGTTTTGGCATTTCCTTAAAATTTCTCACATCTTTGCCTTTGAAATTTCTATTTCCCAGCCATTCATTCATTTGACTTATATTTATTGAAACTTTCTATGTGCCAACACTATTCTAAGCAGTGAAAAAACAGCATGGAAAAATAGTCAAAAATTCTGGGCTCATGAAGCTTACATTCTTCAGGGGAGTAAATGAAATAAATAAAATGTATGGTATGATCATCAACATGGCAACATAAGACATCCCCTGGAAAAATCTCCCCCTAGAATCAGCTAATAATTTAAAGGATAAATTCAACTTGTTTAGAACGCTGGAAGACTATAGAGACTGGAGAAGGTCTCCACAAATGCTGAATCAAAGAAAAAGAAAAATAATCTCCAAAACAGGTAGGAAATTTCTGTCCCAGGTCCACCAGCCTGTACCCCTCACCCTCACCCAGTCCTGCACAGCTTGGAAGTCATGAAGAGGCAGTATAGCCTGGGTCCCACCAAGTGAGGATGCAGAATATAGAGCCACTCAGAGCAGCAAGTTAGAATCCTGTGCATACCCAGGCAGATGGACCCAAGTCCTCAGAGACCCAGGGTGGGACACAAGCCACTGTGTCATGCTGTGTGCTGCATAGAAAAGGACCTCCAGAGGGAAAAAAAGAGAGAGAGAGAGAGACCATGAAAGAACTGTTGCCAAGAGGTGCATGCACTCAATCAAAGTTTTTGTTGGCTGAACTATCTAAATGCAAAGGGGACTTTTCTGGATTGACCCATCTTTCTGCATTGACCCAATCTGCCTCCCCAGGGTGAGATATCCTAACAGGGAAGAAACCAGAGGCAGAAAAGCCTCATGGAAAAAAGGGGGGAGGGAACTGAACTGCTGTAAGACAGGACAAGTCCCATAACTGAAAAGTACAAGAGAAAGGGGACTCTGAGTGAGGGAGAGAATTTAAACAAATCATAGGAGCTGGGGAGAAAATTCTGCACAAACACAAACAGAACAGATCAAGATTGCTGGAGAAGAAAAAGAGGAAAGGAAGCTTTCTACTGGAGGTGAAACAATTGCACAAAAAGAACAATCTTAAAAATTGTACTGCATAGCCAAGGCAAGAAATAGATGAAGAAGAGCTGAGAAAATCTGAACTGCTAAACACGGGCTATTCTAAAGGTCCAGAATAAGTCAGACCAAGCATTGATGAAGAGCCTTAACACAAAGCCGATCAAAAATAAAACCCTGGAAAAGAGGGAGGAACTGACCTTCAGATTTAACTCATCAGTATAATCAGATGTCCAGATATCATCAAAAAATTACAAGCCATGCTAAGAAACAGGAAGATATGGCTCAGTCAAGGGAACAAATTAAAACTTCAGAGCAGATACATAACTTGATACATAACTTGAAACAACTAATTAAAGAAGTTCAAACAAATCTCCTAAAGCAATTCAAGGAGATGAAGGTAAATATGGATATAGAGAAAAAGATATTAAAAAGACAATGTGTGAACATAAAGAAGAATTTGAAAGTATAAAAAGAAACATAATAAAAATTATGGGGATGAAAGGCACAATAATAGAGATTAAAAATGCACTAGAGGCAAACAACAGCAGATTTGAACAGGCAGAAGAAAGAATCAGTAAACTAGAAGACAGGACAGTCAAAATCCTACAATCAGAATAGATAAGAGAAAAGAATATAAAAATGGAGCAGTAACTCAGGGATTTAAGTGATCACATGAAATGTACAAATGTATACATTATGGATATCCTAGAAGGAGGAAAAAAGGGAAAGGGGCAGAAAGAAAATTTAAGGGAATAATGGCAAAAATATCAAACTCTTGTGAAAGACATAAATATATATGTCCAGGAAGTGCAACACACTCCATACAGAAAAAAATCCTAATAGACCTACTCTGATACACACTCTAATCAGAATGTCAAATGCCAAAGATAAAGAGAGAATTCTGAAAGCAGCAAGAGAAAAGCACTTCATCACATTGAGTGATCCTCAATAAGACTAAGTATAGATTTCTCATCAGAAACCATGGGATGAGAAGGCAGTGGTAGGATATATTTAAGTTAAAAACAAAAACTGCCAGCCAAAAATCCTTTATATGGCAAAATGGTCCTTCAAATATGAGGGAGAGTTTAAAATATTCACAGATAAACAGAAACAGAGATTTCATCAACAAAAGACCCACCCTAAAAGAATTACTAATGGGAGTTCTGCTGGTTGAAAGTAAAAGACAGGAGGGAGTGGCTTGGAGTAGCATGAAGAAATGAAGATCTTCAGTAAGGGTAACTAAAAGGGAAAATGCAAAATCTAATAGTACTGTACTCTCAATATACAACTCCATGCTTTAATTCCTGTAAGAGTCAGAATACAACTGAACAAGAAAAAAGCATATGTTCTTATAATGGAAATGAAAATATAAATTTGTAAAGTGGGAAAAAAGCAACATAAAGGAGGGAAACAGAGAGATATGGGAGCAGAGAACATGTAAGCTACTGAAGCTAAGTTGCTATCTTTCCAAGTTAGTAGGTTATAGGTGGAGTTTTCTAGGATGCTGAAAGCAGATACCATAAAATGGGTTGACTTTAACAATGGGAATTTATTAGCTTGCATGTTTACAGGTTTTTTTTTTAAGATTTGTTTATTTATTTCTCCCCCCCTCCCTTCGTTGTTTTGTGCTTACTGTCTGCTCTCTTTGTGTTCTTCTGTGTCTGCTCGTCTTCTCTTTAGGCGGCACCAGAAACCAATCCTGGGACATTCTGGAGTGGGAGAGAGGCACTCAATCTCTTGTGCCACATCAGGTCCCTAGTCTGCTGAGTCTCTTATTGTCTCTCCTCTGTGTCTCTTTTTGTTGAGTCATCTTG
>JAQZBX010014735.1:0-10298 GCA_029593785.1 Cabassous unicinctus
TGATGAGAGAAATTCTCTATTTAACAAACCCTCTCAATTGCTCCATACTTACAAATTTAGTTTGGTTGTACATTCTTGACACTTCTGTCTTTGCTTCTTTGTGTCAATAAAAGGGAACAGAAAGTGACGACATCAGCATAGGGACATAAGAAATACCCTGGAAAACTTTCCCCTCAGATTCAATTGATAAAAGGAAAAACTTGCCTAAAACTCTGAAGGATGATAGAGATTGGAGAATGACTTCATAATTGCTGAATCAAAGAAAAAGAAAAATAATCCCCATTATCAGAAAGGAAATTTCTTTCTCAGACATGTCAGTCTGCCTCCTTCCCCCTCCCTTGGTCTCCTACAGCTCTTGAGCTGTGCAGAGTCTGCATGGCCCAGGTTCCTCCTGACATGGATGCACAGTATAATTTCATTCACAGCAGTGAGTTAGAATTTTTCAAATATACTGCCACAGTACTCAAGTCTGCAGAGACCAAGAGCAGAACTCAAGGTACTGCTTAGGCTGCATACAAAAGGGCTCTTAGATGGGAGAGAGAGACAGAGACACTGTGGCAGAAATGTTGGCAAGAGGTACATGCTCTCAACCAAGATACTATTGGCTGTACAAACTAAATGCAAAATGAGATTGATGTATATTTCTTGATTGACCCCCTTTGATTTCCCAGGGCAAGATACCATAGAAGGGAAGAAACCAGAGGGAAAAAAGATTCAAAAAAATAAATAAATAAAAGGGAGGGGAGACTGAATTGTTGTAAGACAATATGGGTTCCAGAACCAAAAAGCATAAGGAAAAGGGGGCACTGAGGGAAAGAGAGAATTTAAAGAAATCATAGGATTTGGGGAGAAAATTCTGCTCCCACACACATACACACAAGAACTGAACAGATCAAGATTTCCAAAGAAGGAACAGAGGAAGCAAATATTTATCCTTGAGTTGAAGCAATCACACACAAAAAAGAAAATCTTAAAAATTGTTCTGTATTTCCAATACAATGATCTGCTGGAAAAGAACTGAGAAAATATGAACAGTTAAACATGGGCTACTCTAAAGGTCCAAAATAAGTTGGATTAACTATCAAAGAAGGACTAAGAAAATCAACAATAAAACCCTAGACAAGAGGGAGAAACTGACCTTCAGAGTTAAGTAATCAAGAAAATCAGAGGCCCAGACATCAGTAAAAAAATTACAAGCCATACTAAGAAACAAGAAGATATGGCTAAGTCAAGGGAATAAACTATAACTTCAGAGGAGTCATAGAATTTGGACCAGCCAAAAAAAGAAGTTCAAATAAGTTGCCTACATCAATTCAAGAAAATGAAAGAAAATGTGGATATAGAACCAAAAGATATAAAGAAGACAATATGGGAGCATGAATAAGAAGCTGAAAGCATAAAAAGAAACAGAACAGAATTTATGGGGATGAAATGCTCAGTGATAAAGATCAAAATACTTGAGAGGCATCCAACAGCAGATTTGAACACGAGAAGAAGGAATCAGTGACCTAGAAGAGAGAAACGATCAAAATCATACAGTCAGAATCACAGATAGAGAAAAGAATAGAAGAAAATTGAGCAGTGTCTTAGGGAGTTGTGTGACAGCATGAATCACAAAAACATATCTGCTATGGGTGTTCCAGAAGGAGAAGAGAATGGAAAACGGGCAGAAAAAATATTTGAGGAAAAAATGGCTCAACATTTCTGAAATCTTAGGAAAGCTAAAAATACACATGGCCAAGAAGTGCAATGTTCATTAAACAGAATAAATCCAAATAGACCTATTCTGAGAAACACACTAATCAAAATGACAAATGCCAAAGAGAAAGAGAAAGTTCTGAAAGCAACAAGGGAAAAGTGATTTGTCACATGCAAGGAATCTTCAATACGATTAAGTGCCAATCTCTAATCAGAAACCATGGAGATGAAAAGATAGTGGTATGACATATTTATGGTACTAATAGAGAAAAACTGCAGCCAAAAATTATTGGCCCAGTGAAACTCTTCTTGTAAAATGAGGGAAAGTTTAAAATATTCACAGATAAACAGAATCTAAGAGAATCCATCAACAAAAGATCTGACCTACAATATTTACTAAAGGGATTTCTGCAAGTTGAAAGGAAAAGAAAGGAGAGAGTGGTTTGGAGAAGTGTGAAGAAATGAAGATTTTCCGTAAAGGGGTAAATGCAAAACCCATAGAGTTGTTTTCTTAATATACAACCCTACTCTTTAATTCGTATAAGAGTAGAATATAATTGAACAAGAAATGGCATATTTCTTTAAAATGGACATGCAAAATAAAAAGTTAAAGTAGGACAACATAAAGAAGGGGAAAAGAGGGATATAGAGCAAAGAACATGTATGTTATTGAAGCTCTGTTGGTATCCTTTCAAATTAATAGTCTATAAATGTAGGTTTTGTAATATAAACCCTATGGTAAGAACAAAGAGAGTATTATAAAAATATACAGAAACAGAAATGAGAACAAATCAGTTAGATATGTCAAAAATCAACTATACAGAAAAGGAGGTTGCAACAAAGGAAAAAAAGTTTTAAAAAGGCATATAAAGACCAAAGGACAAAATGGCTGTATTAAGTACTTCCTTTTCATTAATAACACTGAATGCTAATAGATTAAAGTACCCAATCAAAAGGCACAGATTGGTAGAATGGATAAAAAGCATGATTCAACTATACATTGTTTGCAAAAGACTCAACTTAGATGCAAAAAACAAATAGGTTTAAAGTAAAAAGAGGGAATATGGTACTCTGGAAATAATTTTAAAAAAAAATAGCTAGGGTAGCAATACTAATATTGGACAAAATGCACTTTAACTTAAAAATAGAGATAAGAGACATACATTAAAACAATATACTAAAAAGGGGGCATTCCATCAAGAGGAAATGACAATCATAAATATGCACCTAACCACAGTACCCCAAAATACATGAGGCAAGCAATGTCAAAATGAAAGTAGAAATAGACACCTCTAAAATAACAGTTGGAGATTTCAATACACCACTCTCATCAATAGAGTATCTAGGCAGAAGCTCAATAAGGAAACAGAGAATAATGTGATAAAAGAACTAAACCTAGCAGGCAAATATAGTACATTGCACCCCAAAATAACAAGACATACATTCTTTTCAGTTGCACACAGATCATTTTCCAGGGTTGGACTACATAGGTCACAAAACAAGTCTCAGTAAAGGTAAAAAGATTGAAATTATGTATAGTATCTTCTCTGAACAAAATGGAATGAAGCTGGAAATCAATTACAGTCAGAGAACTGAAATATCCACAAATATATGGAAGCTAAACAACACTCTTTTAAACAATCAGTGGGTGAAAGAAAACATTGCTAGAGAAATCAGTAAATAACTTGAGATCAATGAAAATGAGAAAACAACATTTCAAAACTTATGGGATGCAGCAAATTCAGCATTGAGAAGTTAATTTATAGCCCTAAATAATTACACTAAAAAAAGAAGAAAATAATAAAATCAAAGACGTAAGCACACAACTGAAGAACTAGAAAAAGAACAACAAATTAAACCCACAACAAGCAGAACGAAAGAAATAACAAAGATTAGAGCAGAAATATTCAAACTGAGGGGAAAAAAAGAGATCATTATCAAAACCAAAAGTTGGTTCTTTGAAAAGATTAATCAAATTGACAAGCCTTTAGATAAACTGACAAAGAATAAAAGAGAGAAAAAGCAAATAAATTAAATCAGAAATGAGAGGGGGGACTTTTCTATTGAATCCACAGAAATGAAAAGTATCATAAGAAAACATTATGAACAACTGTGTGTTATAAATTAGACAGCCTAAATGAAATGGGCAATTCCTAGAAACATGCAAACAACCTACACTGACTTTTGAAGAAATAGATTTCAACAAACCAATTATAAGTAAAGAGATTCAATCAGTCATCAAAAACCTCCCCAAAAAAAAAAATTACAGGAGCATATGGGTTCATAGGGGAATTCTACCAATCATTCCTAGAAGAATTAACACCAGTCACAATAAAACACTTCGAAAAAAACTCAAGAGGTGGAATTACTTCCTAAGTCACTCCCTGAAACCAGTATCACCCTAATATCAGTGTAAAATCTAGATATCACCAGAAATGAAAATTATAAAGTAATATGTCTTGTGAAAATAAATATAAAATCCTCAACTAAGTACTAGCAAACTGAATCTAACTGCACATTAAACGAATTATATACCACGCTCAAATTGGTTTAATCCCAGGCATGTAAGGGTGGCTCTACATAAGAGAATCAATTAATGTAATATACCACTATAACAGAATGAATGAAAAAAAAACCCACATAATCATGGAAAAGGCATTTGACAAAACCCAGCATCCTTTTTTTTGATTAAAAAGAAAAACAGTTAAAAAAACAGCAAAAGAAGGAAACTTCTTCAACATGATAAAAGGCATACATGAAAAACCCACAGATAACATCATAGTCCATAGTGAAAGACTGAAAGCTTTCCCTCTAAGATCAGTAACAAGACAAGAATGCACAATGTCACCATTGTTATTTAACATTGAATTGGAAATTCATGCCAGAGTAGTTAGGCAGGAAAAAAAAAGAAATAAAATGTATCCAAATTGCAAAGGAAGAAGTAAAGCTTTCATTATTTGCAGATGACATGATCCTATGTAGAGAAAGTCCAAAAAAATTAAAATAAAGTGAGAGGAGCTTATAAACAAATTCAGCAATGTGGCAGCTTACAAAGTCAACACACAAATATCAGAAGTGTCTCTACACACTAGTATTGAGCAATCTGAGGAGAAAATCAAGGAAAAATCTATTTATAATAACAACTAAAAGAATCAAATATCTAGGAATAAATTTAACCAAGGATGTAAATCCTGTACACAGAAAATTACAAAATATTGCTGAAGGAAATCACAGAGAAACTAAATAAATGAAAGTATATTCCTCATTCACAGAGTGGAACACTAAATATCATTAGCATGTTAATTCTACACAAATTAATTTACAGATTCAATGTAATCCCAACCAAAACTCCAACAACCTACTTTGCAAAAATGAAAAAAGCAATTATCAAATTTATGCATACGATTAAGGGACTCTGAATACCCAAAAACATTTTGAAAAAGAAAAATGAATTTGGAGGACTCACACTTTATGATTTTAAAGCTTATTACAAAGCTACAGTGGTCAAAACAGAATGATACTGGCACAAGCATAGCTATAGAGAACAATGGAATAAAATTGAGAATTCAGAAAGAGACTCTTACATTTATAGCTAAATGATTTTAGACAAGGTTGCCAATTCCAGACAATTGGGAAATAATGACTCCCAGCACAATAAATGGTGCTGGGAGAACTGGATTTCTATACACAAAAGAATGAAGGAGGACACCTACTTCACACCATATACAAAACTTAAATCAAAATAATTCAAAGACCTACATATAAGAACAAGGACAATAAATCTCCTAGAAGGAAATGTAGAGAAACATCCTCAGGATCTTATATTAGGCAATGGTTTCTTAGACTTTACCCCAAAAGCACAAGCAACAAAAGAAAAAAATAGATAAATGGGAACTCTTCAAAATTTAAACGTTTGTGTATCAAAGGCCTCTATCTTGAAAGTGAAAAAAAAATCTACTCAATAAGAGAAAATATTTGCAAACCACATATCCAATGAGTGCTTAATATCCAGATTATATAAGGTTATTCTACAAACAAAGAAAAATAAACCAATTTAAACATGAGCAAAAGGGGAAGTTACAAGATGGTGGCAGAGTAAGGAGCTTCAAGAGTCAGCTAGTCCTACAGGTCAGATAGTAATCAACAGGAGCTATCTAAAGCACCTAGTTTGTGGGGGCGGGGGCGGGCACAGGAGACCAGAATACCATCCTAAAACATCCTTGAAAGAATAGAAGGAGAAGAATGTTCATCTGCAATGAAGTTTCAGCTAAATTTTGAATCTGTCCAAGTAAGAAAGAGGCTGGTAACTGCCTTTAAAAAAAATCAATTTTATTGATACAATTCATAAATGATACAAATTATGCAAAGTGTACAATCAATGGTATTTGGTATAATCACATAATTGTGTGTTCATCACTTCAATCATTATTAAAGCATTTTCATTATTTCAATAATAATAATAATAAACAAAAAAACAAACGAGAAAATTCGTCACCTCTAAATCTCTCTGTTTCTCTTGCTGTACAGAGCTGCTATTTCTGGTATTCTTGCACAATTATTTATTTGTTTATTAATCAGTTTTATTAAGATATGTTCACATGCCATATGGTCCATACAAAGTGTATAATCAATAGCTTTTTTTCAGCTGTTCAAAAGTCCTTTATTGAAAATTGTAAAATAAATAGAAAAATAGATTGAAAGAAATAACAAATTTTAAAAGAGAGTGTAAGGCCAGGTTAGATTTAATATAATCAGTTATACAAAATAGCAAAGCAACAAACATTTATAAATCTAAATAATAATTCAAATATAATAGAAATTAATTATAGCATAATTCAAATTTTTATAGTATAGCTCTAACTATTGGACATAATGATCTCTAAGAATTAAATAAATTATTGATTTAGTTATTTAATTTCCATTTAGGCCATAATTCTTTCAAGGTAATCAAATTCCTATTTGGGAATTCTTCACATCTTATTGGAATGAATTGCAGCAAATAACAAGTTGCCAACTCATAATTTTATGAAGCAGAAAAACTCGAAATCTTATTCAACAGTAGTCATGCTAAATAATGGTAGCTACCATTTTAATTCAACCCCCGGCTAGAGGGGAACAAGACTGATTGAAAATCATCCTGATGATAGCGACTGGCTTCTTTCCACCCAGATAGGACTGCAGCATTGGCCTAGACCCCAGCCCCACTTCAGCAGGAAGGAGGCTGGGCAAACCTTCACCAGCCTCTCCAGGCAACTGCAGGCACTTTTGGTCTGCATGGTCTGTTTGTTTAGTGCCTTCAGTTCCATCTCTGCACACCCCCACACCGGATAGGAGGGGGCTGTTGTATCCTCAGTCTCCTTGGGTAACTGCAGATGCTTTTGGCCTCCACAAACTGGACAGTTGGGTGCCCATGGCTCGACCCCCACCCCCACCCCCAACAGGACAAAGGGTGGCGGTGTTTCCCCAGCCTCTCTTGGCAACTGCAGGTACTTTTGGCCAGCACAGACTGTTTTGTTGAGTGCCTTCGATTCCATCCCTTCCCTCTCATATGATAAGAGGGGCCTCGTGTTTCTTGAGCCTCTCTGGGCAACTGTAGACTCTTTCAGCCTGCACAGACTGGATACTGGGACACCTATAGCCCCATCCCTGCCCCCAATAGGATAGGAGGGGAGCTGTGTTTCTTCAGTCTCTCTGGGCAACATCAGGTACTTATGGCCCACACAGGCTAGTTTATTGGGCACCTATGGTTTCATCCTCATGCCTTAAAGGGCAGAAGGGACAGCAGTCCCTCAGAGTTTCAGGGCAACTACAGGCAATTTTGGTCCACATAGATTAGATTGTTGGGCACTCTGGAGGGTCCATCCCCACACCTGGCATGGTAGGATGGGAACTGGAGTGACATTAGTCTACCTGGTTAACTGTGGTCAGTTTTGACCTGAATGGCTTAGTTTGCTGCCCACACCTGGAGCTCATCCCCACCCAGGAAAGAGATGAAGGGGAATGAAGCTTCATCTCTCTCCAGGCAACTACAGATGGTCTTGACTTGTATGACTTGGATTACTACACATGATTACTACACATGACTGCAGTGCCATCCCTATTCCTGGCAGAGGAGAAAGGTGGGAGAAGCTTCACCCTCCACAGCTTATAGTACTGCTACTACACAATCAGCAAGTAAGAAAGGGTAAGAAAGCCCTAAACTAAAGAAAGAAACTGTACCTAGAATAAATACATCTAATAAGCCAGATGCCAAGACACCAACAAAAAATTACAATACATACCAAGAAACAGGAAGATATGGCCCAGTCAAAGGAATTAGATAAGCCTGAATATGACATAAAGGAGTTGAGACAACTATCATAGATATTCAAACAAATATCCTTAATTATTCAATGAGATGGCTAAAGAGATTAAGGATATTAAGAAGACACTGGGTGAGCACAAAGAAGAATTTAAAAGCATACATAGAAAAATAGCAGATCTAATGGGAATGAAAAGCACAGTAAATGAAATTAAATTACATTGGAGGGAAGCACATGTGGCTCAAGCAATTGGGCTTCCATCTACCATATGGGAGGACCCAGATTTGATCCCTGGGGCCTCCTGTTAAAGGCATGCCAGGACCGTGCGGGGAGCAACACAGCAAGTTGATGGCACAACAAAAAGTGATGCAGGGGAAAGTCAAGGTGAGACCAAAAAGAAACCAGGAACTGAGGTGATGCAAGCGATAGGGTACCTCTCTCCACATGAGAGGTCTCCATGATCAAATCCTGGAGAAGAGAAGACAAAAAGAAAAAACAGACACAGGAGATCACACAGTGAATGGACACAAAAAGCAAAAACAGCAGGGTTGGGGGGAGAGAGGTAGGAAATACACTGGAAGCATATAACAGCAGATTTGAGAAGGCAGAAAGAAGTATTAGTGAGTTTGAAAACATGGCCTCTGAAAGTGATCATACAAAAGAACAGATAAAGGAAAGAGTGGAAAAAAATTTTGACACTGTCTCAGAAGTAAATGATCACAAGATACATGTAAACATACATGTCATGGGTGTCCTAAAAGGAGAAGAGAAGGGAAAGGAGGCAGAAGGAATATTTGAAGAAATAATGGCAGAAAATTTTCCAGCCCTATTGAAGGACATAGGTACCCATGTCAAATAAGTACAATGTAAACCAATCAGAATAAATCCAAATAGACCTACTCTGAGACATATACTAATCAGAATGTCAAAAGACAAAGACAAAGAGAGAATTCTGAGAGCAGCAAGAGAAAACCAATCTCCATAAATTCAGCAAGACCAAAATTATATAAAGTACTTTCTCTGATAATAATGGAATAAAGTAGTAAATCAACAACAGGAAAATAAAGGGAAAATTCACAATATGTGGAGACTAAACAACACACTCAAATAATCAGTGAGTCAAAGAAGAAATTGGAAGAGAAATTAATAAATACCTTGTGACAAATGAAAAGGAGAACACAACATATCAGAACCTATGGGATGCAGTAAAGGCAGTGCTGAAAGGGAAATTTATACCCATCAGTGCTTACATTAAAAAAGAAGAAAAAGCTAAAATAAATAACCTCATTACACAGCTTGAAGCACTTGAAAAAGAACAGCAAACAATTCCCAAAGCAAGAAGAAGTAATGAAATAACAAAGATCAGAGCAGAAATAAGTGAAATTGAGAACAAAAAACAATAGAACTAACCAACAGCTGGCTCTTTGAGAAGATTAACAAAATTGACAAACCCTTAGCTAACCTGGCAAAGAAAAAAAGAAGATGCAAGTAAATAAAATGAAAAGTGAAAAGGAGTACATTACTACTAACCCCACAGAAATAAAAGTCATCCTCAGAGGATACTATGGAATGTAAGAATAGCCTACAATGAACCTAGAAAAAATAGAAGTCCTTAACACACCAATCACAAGTAAACAGATTGAAGCAGTCTATTTGACCCAGGACCAGATGGTTTCACAGGTGAGTTCTACCAAACATTCAAAGAATATTGGGAAGCAGATGTGGCTCAAGTGTTTGGGCATCCGTCTACCATATGGGAGGACCCAGGTTCGATCCCTGGGACCTCCTGGTAAAAAAAGGCAAGCAGGCTATCTGGGCATGCATAGACACACGGTGAGCCATGCAGTAAGATGATGACACACAAAAAAAAAGACGCAGGGGAGAGTAAATGCGAGACGTGCCAGAAACCAGGAACTGAGGTAGCACAAGTAACAGGGTGCCTCTCTCCCACATTGGAAGTCCTTAGGATTGAATCCTGGTGAAGTCTGGAGGAAAAAAATGAGAAGAGAAGGTGTAACCATTGGGGAATTTGATGTAATTATGAATTCCAAAAATATAATTGGGTCATGCCTGTAATCTCATCTGTTAATCTGGGCATGATTGAATTATGATTAGGGCATTGACTGGGCCATGTCAGTCAGTAGGGCATTGAGCCCCACCCCTTGGTGGGTGGGGAATTGAATATAAAAGGCAAGGCAAAGAACAGAGTTGAAGCAGTCTTTTGAGAAGCAGTTTTGATGTTGGACAGAAGGCCCCAGGAGAAGAGAAGCAAGCCATTTGCCTGATCGTCTACAGCTA
>JAQZBX010014735.1:10398-38399 GCA_029593785.1 Cabassous unicinctus
AAATGAACCAAACAAAAAAAAATTACATGGAAGCCGACCAAGCACAGAGATAGGAGGATCTAAAGCCCCATGGAAAAAATACGACTGAAGGCAGAAAACAGGATTAGACATTAGAATTATTGAGGCAGATGAAGTTAAAGTGATGAGAGCAATTCTCTATTTAACAAACGATCTCAATTGCTCCATACACACAATTTTAGTTCGGATGTACATTCTTGACACTTCTGTCTTTGCTTCTTTGTATCAATAAAAGGAAACAAAAACTGATGACATCAGCATAGGGACATAAGACATACCCTGGAAAACTTTCCCCTCAGATTCAATTGATAAAAGGAAAAACTTGCCTAAAACTCTGAAGGATGATAGAGATTGGAGAATGACTTCATAATTGCTGAATCAAAGAAAAAGAAAAATATTCCCCATTATCAGAAAGGAAATTTCTTTCTCAGACATGCCAGTCTGCCTCCTTCCCCCTCCCTTGGTCTCCTACAGCTTTGGAGCTGTGTAGAGTCTGCATGGCCCAGGTTACTCCTGACATGGATGCACAGTATAATTTCACTCACAGCAGTGAGTTAGAATCTTTCAAATATACTGCCACAGGACTCAAGTCTGCAGAGACCAAGAGCAGAACTCAAGGTACTGCTTAGGCTGCATACAAAAGGGCTCTAGAGGAGAGAGAGAGAGAGAGAGACACTGTGGCAGAACTGTTGGCAAGAGGTACATGCTCTCAACCAAGATACTATTGGCTGTACAAACTAAATGCAAAATGAGATTGATGTATACTTCTTGATTGACCCCTTTGACTTCCCAGGGCAAGATACCCTAGCAGGGAAGAAACCAGAGGGAAAAAAGATTAAAAAAATAAATAAATAAAAGGGAGGGGAGACTGAATTGTTGTAAGACAATATGGGTTCCAGAATCAAAAAGCATAAGGAAAAGGGGGCATTGAGTGAGAGAGAGAATTTAAAGAAATCATAGGAGTTGGGGAGAAAATTCTGCTCCCACACACATACACACAAGAACTGAACAGATCAAGATTTCCAAAGAAGGAACAGAGGAAGCAAATATTTATCCTTGAGTTGAATCAATCACACAAACAAAATGAAATCTTAAAAATTGTTCTGTATTTCCAAGACAAGAATCTGCTGGAGAACTGAGAAAATCTGAACAGTTAAACATGGGATACTCTAAAGGTCCAAAATAAGTTGACTTAAATATCAAAGAAGCACAAAGAAAATCAACAATAAAACCCTAGACAAGAGGGAGAAACTGACTTTCAGAGTTAAGTAATCAAGAAAATCAGAGGCCCAGACATCAGTAAAAAAATGACAAGCCATACTAAGAAACAAGAAGATATGGCTAAGTCAAGGGAATAAACTAAAACTTCAGAGGAGTCATAGAATTTGGACCAGCCAATAAAAGAAGTTCAAATAAGTTGCCTACATCAATTCAAGAAGATGAAAGAGAATGTGGATATAGAACCAAAAGATATTAAGAAGACAATATGGGAGCATGAATAAGAAGCTGAGAGTATAAAAAGAAACAGAACAGAAATTATGGGGATGAAAGCCTCAGTGATAAAGATCAAAATACTTGAGAGGCATCCAACAACAGATTTGAACACGAGAAGAAGGAATCAGTGAACTAGAAGACAGGAACAATCAAAATCATACAGTCAGAAGAACAGATAGAGAAAAGAATAGAAGAAAATTGAGCAGTGTCTTAGGGAGTTGTGTGACAGCATGAATCACAAAAACATATCTGCTATGTGTGTCCCAGAAGAAGAAGAGAATGGAAAAGGGGCAGAAAAAATATTTGAGGAAATAATGGCTCAACATTTCTGAAATCTTAGGAAAGCTAAAACTACACATGGCCAAGAAGTGCAATGTTCATTAAACAGAATAAATCCAAATAGACCTATTCTGAGAAACACACTAATCAAAAGGACAAATGCCAAAGAGAAAGAGAAAGTTCTGAAAGCAACAAGGGAAAAGTGATTTGTCACATGCAAGGAATCTTCAATAGGATTAAGTGCCAATTTCTCAGCAGAAACCATGGAGATGAAAAGGTAGTGGTATGACATATTTATGGTACTAACAGAGAAAAACTGCAGCCAAAAATTATTGACCCAGCAATACTCTTCTTGTAAAATGAGGGAAAGTTTAAAATATTCACAGATAAACAGAATCTAAAAGAATCCATCAACAAAAGATCTGACCTACAATATTTACTAAAGGGATTTCTGCAAGTTGAAAGGAAAAGACAGGAGAGAGTGGTTTGGAGAAGTGTGAAGAAATGAAGACTTTCAGTAAAGGGGTAAATGCAAAACCCATAGAATTGTGTTCTTAATATACAACCCTACTCTTTAATTCGTATAAGAGTAGAATGTAATTGAACAAGAAATGGCATATTTCTTAAAAATGGACATGCAAAATAAAAAGGTAAAGTGGGACAACATAAAGAAGGGGGAAAGAGGGATATAGGAGCAAAGAACATATATGCTATTGAAGCTCTGTTGGTATCCTTTCAAATTAATAGGCTATAGATGTAGGTTTTGTAATATAAACCCTATGGTAAGCACAAAGAGAGTATTATAAAAATATACAGAAAGAGAAATGAGAACAAATCAGTTAGATATGTCAAAAATCAACTATACAGAAAAGGAGGTTGCAACAAAGGAAAAAAAGGTTAAAAAAGGCATATAAAGACCAAAGGGCAAAATGGCTATATTAAGTACTTCCTTTTCAGTAATAACACTGAATGCTAATGGATTAAAGTACCCAAGTACCAGGCACAGATTGGTAGAATGGATAAAAAGCATGATTCAACTATATGTTGTTTGCAAAAGACTCAATTAAGATGCAAAAAACCAAATAGGTTTAAAGTAAAAAGAGGGAAAATGGTACTCTGGAAATAATCAAAAAATTAGCTAGGGAAGCAGTACTAATATTGGACAAAATACACTTTAACTTAAAAATCGAGATAAGAGAAATATATTAAAACTATATGCTAAAAAGGGAGCATTCCATCAAGAGGAAATGACAATCATAAATATGCACCTAACCACAGTACCCCAAAATACATGAGGGAAGCAATGTCAAAAAGAAAGTAGAAATGGACACCTCTAAAATAACAATTGGAGATTTCAATACACCACTCTCATCAATAGAGTATCTAGGCAGAAGCTCAATAAGGAAACAGAGAATAATGTGATAAAAGAACTAAACCTAGCAGGCAAATATAGTACATTTCACCCCAAAATAACAAGATATACATTCTTTTCAGTTGCACACAGATCATTTTCCAGGGTTGGACTACACAGGTCACAAAACAAGTCTCAGTAAGATAAAAAGATTGAAATTATGTATAGTATCTTCTCTGAACAAAATGGAATGAAGCTGGAAATCAATAACAGAGAACTGAAATATCCACAAATATATGGAAGCTAAACAACACTCTTTTAAACAATTAGTGGGTGAAAGAAAACATTGCTAGAGAAATCAGTAAATAGCATGAGATCAATGAAAATGAGAACACAACATTTCAAAACTTATGGGATGCAGCAAATTCAGCATTGAGAAGTTAATTTATAGCCCTAAATAATTGCACTAAAAAAAGAAGAAGAAAATAAAATCAGAGAGGTAAGCACACAACTGAAGAACTAGAAGAACAGCAAATTAAACCCACAACAAGCAGAATGAAAGAAATAACAAAGATTAGAGCAGAAAAATTCAAATTGAGGAAAAAAAAAACAGATCATTACCAAAACCAAAAGTTGGTTCTTTGAAAAGATTAATCAAATTGACAAGCCTTTGGATAAATTGACAAAGAATAAAAGAGAGCAAAAGCAAATAAATTAAATCAAAAATGAGAGGGATGGACTTTTCTATCGAACCCACAGAAATGAAAAGTATCATAAGAAAACACTATGAACAACTGTATGTTATAAATTAGACAGCCAGATGAAATGGGCAATTCCTAGAAACATGCAAACAACGTACACTGACTTTTGAAGAAATAGATTTCAACAAACCAATTATAAGAATAAAGATTTAATCAGTCATCAAAAACCTTCCAACAGAAAAAGATTACAGGAGCATATGGCTTCATAGGGGAATTCTACCAATCATTCCTAGAAGAATTAACACCAGTCACAATAAAACACTTCCAAAAACCTCAAGAGGTGGAATTACTTCCTAACTCACTCCCTGAAACCAGTATCACCCTAATATCAGTGTAAAATATAGATATCATCAGAAACGAAAATTATAAAGTAATATGTCTTGCGAATATAAATATAAAATCCTCAACTAAGTACTAGCAAACTGAATCCAACTGCACATTAAACGAATTATATACCACGATCAAATTGGTTTAATCCCAGGCATGTAAGGGTGGCTCTACATAAGATAATCAATTAATGTGATATACCACTATAACAAAATGAATGAAAAAAACCCCACATAATCATGGAAAAGGCATTTGACAAAACCCAGCATCCTTTTTTTGATTAAAAAGAAAAACAGTTAAAAAAACAGCAAAAAGGAAACTTCTTCAACATGATAAAAAGCATATATGAAAAACCCACAGATAACATCATAGTCCATAGTGAAAGACTGAAAGCTTTCCCTCTAAGATCAATAACAAGACAAGAAAGCCCAATGTCACCATTGTTATTTAATATTGAACTGGAAATTCATGCCAGAAAAAATTCAGGCAGAAAAAAAAAGAAATAAAATGTATCCAAATTGCAAAGGAAGAAGTAAAGCTTTGATTATTTGCAGTTGACATGATCCTATGTGGAGAAAGTCCAAAAAAATTAAAACAAAGTTATAGGAGCTTATAAACAAATTCAGCAATATGGCAGTTTACAAGGTCAACACACAAATATCAGAAGTGTCTCTACACACTAGTATTGAGCAATCTGAGGAGAAAATCAATGAAAAATCTATTTATAATAACAACTAAAAGAATCAAATATCTAGGAATAAATTTAACCAAGGATGTAAATCCTGTACACAGAAAATTACAAAATATTGCTGAAGGAAATCACAGAGAAACTAAATAAATGAAAGGATATTCCTCATTCACAGAGTGGAAGACTAAATATCATTAAAATGCTAATTCTACACAAATTAATTTACAGATTCAATGTAATCCCAACCAAAACTCCAACAACCTACTTTGCAGAAATGACAAAAGCAAGTATCAAATTTATGCATATGATTAAGGGACCCTGAATACCCAAAAACATTTTGAAAAAGTAAAATGAATTTGGAGGACTCACACTTTCTGATTTTAAGGCTTATTACAAAGTTACAGTGGTCAAAACAGAATGATACTGGCACAAGCATAGCTATAGAGAACAACGGAATAAAATTGAGAATTCAGAAAGAGACCCTTACATCTATAGCAAAATGATTTTAGACAAGGTAGCCAAGTCCAGACAATTGGGAAATAATGACTCCCAGCACAATAAATGGTGCTGGGAGAACTGGATTTCTATACACAAAAGAATGAAGGAGGAAAACTACCTCACACCATATACAAAACTTAAATCTAAATGATTCAAAGACCTACATATGAGAACAAGGACAATAAATCTAGAAGGAAATGTAGAGAAACATCCTCAGGATCTTGTATTAGGCAATGGTTTCTTAGACTTTACCCCAAAAGCACAAGCAGCAAAAGAAAAAAATAGATAAATGGGAACTCTTCAAAAGTTAAACGTTTGTATATCAAAGGCCTTTATCTTGAAAGTGAAAAGAAAACCTACTCAATAAGGGAAAGTATTTGCAAACCACATATCCAATGAGTGCTTAATATCCAGATTATATAAGGTTTTTCTGCAATACAAAGAAAAATAAACCAATTTAAAAATGAGCAAAAGGGGAAGGGACAAGATGGTGGCAGAGTAAGGAGCTCCAAGAGTCAGCTTGTCCTACAGATCAGTTAGTAATCAACAGGAGTTATCTAACGCACCTAGTTTGGTGTGGGGGGGGTGGGCACAGGAGACCAGAATACCATCCTAAAACATCCTTGAAAGAATAGAAGGAGGAGAATGTCCATCTTCAATGAAGTTTCAGCTAAATTTTGAATCTGTCCAAGTAAGAAAGAGGCTGGTAGCTGCCTTTTAAAAAAATCAATTTTATTGATATAATTCATAAATTATACAATTTATGCAAAGTGTACAATCAATGGTATTTGGTATAGTCACATAGTTGTGTGTTCATCACTTCAATCATTATTAAAGCATTTTCATTATTTCAGTAATAATAATAATAAACAAAAAACAAACAAGAAAATTCCTCACCTCTAAATCTGTTTCTCTTGTTGTACATAGCTGCTATTTCTGGCACAATTATTTATTTGTTTATTAATCAGTTTTATTAGGATATATTCACATACCGTATGATCCATACAAAGTGGATAATCAATAGCTTTTTTTTAGCTGTTAAAAAGTCCTTTATTGAAAATTGTAAAATAAATAGAATAATAGATTGAAAGAAATAACAAATTTTAAAAGAGAGTGCAAGGCCAGGTTAGATTTAATATAATCAGTTATACAAAATAGCATAGCAACAAACATTTATAAATCTAAATAAAAATTCAAATATAATAGAATTTAATTATAACAAAATTCTGATTTTTATATTATAGCTCTAACTATTGGACATAATGATCTCTAAGAATGAAATAAATTATTGATTAGTTGATTAGTTATTTCCATTTAGGCCATAATTCTTTCAAACTAATCAAATTCCTATTTGGGAATTCTTCACATCTTATTGGAATGAATTGCAGCAAATAACAAGTTTCCAACTCATAATTTTATGAAGCGGAAAAACTCAAAATCTTATTCAACAGTAGTCATGCTAAATAATGGTAGCTACCATTCAATCCCCAGCTTGAGGGGACCAAGACTGATTGAAAATCATCCTGATCATAGCGACTGGCTTCTTTCCACCCAGATAGGACTGCAGCCTTAGCCTAGACCCCAGCCCCACTCCATCAGGAAGGAGGCCGGGCAGACCTTCACCAGCCTCTCCAGGCAATTGCAGGCACTTTTGGTCTACCTGGCCTGTTTGTTTAGTGCCTTCAGTTCCATCTCTGCACACCCCCACACTGGATAGGAGGAGGCTATTGTATCCTCAGCCTCCTTGGGTAACTGCAGATGTTTTTGGCCTGCACAAACTGGACAGTTGGGTGCCCATGGCTCCACCCCCACCCCCACCCCCAACAGGACAAAAGGGTGGTGGTGTTTCCCCAGCCTCTCTTGGCAACTGCAGGTACTTTCGGCCAGCACAGACTGGTTTGTTGAGTGCCTTCGATTCCATCCCTTCCCTGTCATAGGATAAGAGGGGCCTCGTGTTTCTTGAGCCTCTCTGGGCAACTGTAGACTCTTTCAGCCTGCACAGACTGGATACTGGGACACCTGTAGCCCCATCCCTGCCCCCAATAGGATAGGAGGGGAGCTGTGTTTCTTCAGTCTCTCTGGGCAACATCAGGTACTTATGGCCCACACAGATTAGTTTATTGGGCACCTATGGTTTCATCCTAATGCCTTAAAGGGCAGAAGGGGCAGCAGTCCCTCAGGGTTTCAGGGCAACTGCAGGCAATTTTGGTCCACATAGATTAGATTGTTGGGCACTCTGGAGGGTCCATCCCCACACCTGGCATGGTAGGAGGGTAAATGGATTGACATTAGCCTACTTGGTTAACTGTGGTCAGTTTTGACCTTCATGGCTTAGTTTGCTGCCCACACCTGGAGCTCCATACCCACCCAGGCAAGAGAGAAAGGAGAATGAAGCTTCATCTCTTTCCAGGCAACTACAGATGGTCTTGACTTGCATGACTTGGATTACTACACATGATGACTACACAAGACTGCAGTGCCATCCCTATTCCTGGCAGAGGAGAAAGATGGGAGAAGCTTCACCATCCACAGCTTACAGTACTGCTACTACACAATCAGCAAGTAAGAAAGGATAAGAAAGCCCTAAACTAAAGAAAGAAACTGTACCTAGAATAAATACATCTAGTAAGCCAGATGCCAAGACACCAACAAAAAATTACAATACATACCAAGAAACAGGAAGATATGGCCCAGTCAAAGGAATTAGATAAGCCTGCATATGACATAAAGGAGTTGAGACAACTATTATAGATATTCAAATAAATAACCTTAATTATTCAATGACATGGCTAAAGAGATAAAGGATATTAAGAAGACACTGGGTGAGCAAAAAGAAGAATTGAAAAGCATACATAGAAAAATAGCAGATCTAATGGGAATGAAAAGCACAATAAATGAATTTAAAAGTACATTGGAGGGAAGCAGATGTGGCTCAAGCAATTGACCTTCCATCTACCATATGGGGGGACCCAGGTTTGATCCTTGGGGCCTCCTGGTAAAGGCATGCCAGGACTGTGCAAAGAGCCAGGACTATACGGGGAGCAACACAGCAAGTTGATGGCACAACAAAAAGAGCGATGCAGGGGAAAGTCAAGGTGAGACCCAAAAGAAACCAGGAACTGAGGTGACGCAAGCGATAGGGTACCTCTCTCCACATCAGAGGTCTCCATGATCAAATCCTCGAGAAGAGAAGACAAAAAGAAAAAACAGACACAGAAGATAACACAGTGAATGGACACAGAGAGCAACAACAGCAGGGTTGGGGGGAGAGAGGTAGGAAATACACTGGAAGCATATAACAGCAGATTTGAAAAGGCAGAAAGAAGTATTAGTGAGTTTGAAAACATGGCCTCTGAAAGTGATCATACAAAAGAACAGATAAAGGAAAGAATGAAAAAAAAAATTGACAGAGTCTCAGAAGTAAATGATCACAAGAGACATGTAAACATACATGTCATGGGTGTCCTAAAAGGAGAAGAGAAGGGAAAGGAGGCAGAAGGAATATTTGAAGAAATAATGGTAGAAAGTTTACCAGCCCTATTGAAGGACATAGGTACCCATGTCAAATAAGCATAATGTAAACCCATCTGAATAATTCTAAATAGACCTATTCTGAGACATATACTAATCAGAATGTCAAAAGCCAAAGACAAAGAGAGAATTCTGAGGGTAGCAAGAGAAAACCAATCTCCACAAATTCAACAAGACCAAAATTATATAAAGCACTTCCTCTGATCATAATGGAATAAAGTAGTAAATCAACAACAGGAAGAAAAAGGGAAAATTCACAATATAATATAGAAATATATCAAGAAGAACTGAAAACTGTTAAGCAAAGAGACATTTGCACACTGATGTTCACAGTGGCGTTATTCACAATTGCCAAAAGGTAGAAACAACCCTAGTGTCCATCAACTGATGAATGGATAAATAAAATATGATATAGACATATGATAGAATACTGTGCTCTTAAAAAAAAATACTGTGCTTTTGTAAGAGGAAATGAATTGAGACACATATGAAAACATGAATGAAGCTTGAAGACTTTATGCTAAGTGAAATAAGACAGACACAAAGGACAAATATGGTATGGTCTCATTAATATGAGCTAAATATGAAGAATAAAAGCATACAAATGTTCTACAACCATGTATTGTGTTGGTGGTAGGGGTGTTGTAAGGGAATTCCACACAAGTGTACAATTGTTTTGTAAGTTCACAACTTCTCTAATAAAAACATATTTTTTAAAAATGGGCAGAAGACTGGACTAGATATTTCTCCACAGAGAATATACAAATAGCCAACAAGTACATGAAAAGATGCTCAATATCATTAGCTATTAGAGAAATGCAAATCAAAACACAATGAGATAACATTTCTGTTAAAAAACAGAAAATTAGAAATGTTGGAGAGGATATGGAGAAACAGAAACACTTATTCGTTGCTGTTGGGAATGTAAAATGGTGAAGATGCTGTGGAAGACAGTTTAGCAGTTCCTCAGAAATCTACGTATAAAATTACCGTATGACCCAGCAAACCCTCTATTAGGTATAAAATCAAAGGAATTGAAACAGAGACTTGAACAGATATTTGCACAACAATGTTCATGGCTGCATTTTTCACAATTGTCAAAACCTGAAAGCAACCCCAGCATCCAGCTACTCATGGGTGGATAAAAAAATATGGTATCTACATATAACAGAATATTATTCAGTTGTAAAATGGAATGAAGTTCTGATACATGCATCAACATGGATGAACCTTGAAAACATCATGTTGAGTGACATAGCCAGTCATGAAAGGAAAAATATTGTATGATCTCACTGATATGAACTAATTAGGATAAGCAAACTCAACAGAATCTAGATAAACAGAATCTAGAATATAGGTTATGAAAAAATGGGATATTTGGATAAATGGAAATATTTTCATAATGGATGGAGCACAAGATTGTGAACATAATTAACAGCACTGAAATATGTATAGTGAATGTGGTTAAATGGGGAAATTTTAAGTTAAATATATGGTAATAATATATAATTTTTAAATCCATGGAACTGCACTGAACAGTGAACCGTAAGTTAAAACATGAACTATAGTTAATAGTATAATAATAAAAATGTACTTTCATCAATTGTAATAATTTTTCCACACCAATTGCAGGCATAAATGATAAGGTGGAATATAAGTTTCCTTTATTTTATGCAGGATTGTTTTGTAAACCACCAACACCTCTAATAAAGAAAAACTTCAAATCTAAGACAGAGAACTGTCCGTTTGCTTTTTTTTTAGGATTCCTATCCCTGATCTTTGTTTCCAATCATCAAAGACATCACTTACTACTCCAACACACATTCATTATGAACTGGTGGTAATGCTGATATGGAGTGTAAGATGCAGTTTTTTTTTTCTGCTGCTTAATATTTTCGAATGACAGGATCAAATGAAGTGAAAAAAGAAGATAAAAGGTATGAAGAAGATAAATATACAAACAAGTGTAGGAAATATTATCGGTGGAGGTAAAAGTAATGGGAAGAGAAAATTCAATGGATATGGAAATCTAAGGAGAAATAAAAAGGTGTTTTTAGATTGAGTTCTATTATTAGGGGAATAAGTTCAAGGAAAAATTAAAATATAAAATTATATTAGCAAATAAGTGATGAGGAGGAAAATGTTTAACAAGAGATATATTCTTAATATATACCTCTTTGCTCATTTTCTGAAGTACAAACTATAAAATGACTAACTTAAATTAGAAAGATCTAAATTTCAAAAAATGGCAAGTATTTGATAAATTTCAAACTCATAATGATTGGTGCAGGACTGGTGTTGACACAAGTTATTGGTGGAATAAATACCTGTCACAGTAAGGATATTCCAATGCTAGGTGAACAAACAATTAAAAACCAATAAAATAATAACTTGGATCTACTGAGCACGATATATATGAAAAACATTATTCTTGATGTTTTGTACATAAATATGTGACACAGTGAGAATAAATATAGAAAGCAAAAAAATCTTTCCACGCTAAAACACAAATGGTAAGTTACATAGCATGGGGTCAAAATGAAGGAATTTATTTTCAGATGTGATCTTAAAATTACTGAATTTTATAAACAAGCAGTTAGTGGCCAAATTGCCTGACATTTTTTCTTTGAAACCAAAAGATATAATGATATCTCTAGGGAAAAAATTCTTTCTTAGCACTTTTCATCATCAAAACAAACTGAATAAGCACATTTATGTAATTCCCACAGTGTAAGACAAAGCAGTTGCATCACAGATACCAAGAAAATATTATTTCCAACATTGAAAATACAAATTATTATTCAGAAGGCAGAACACATACAAAAATAAACAAATAAAGAACAAAGCTAATTGACAAATGAGAGGTGGATCCAGTGTTATCTAGGGGAATTCGCATGAGGAGATATCTGAGAATTTGGATTCTAAGATGGTGCCTAAAGGAAGATGAAGGAAAAGGCAAAATATCCCAGGCAGAGGAAGCAGCAGAAGTAGAAGCAAATTGAACAGCACAAAAATGATTTGGTAGAAATCAATAATCAGAGGTCTCCTCTCAAGTCATCTCTGATTAAAGTGCAGTCATAGACACGTGGAAAGAAAGACTTCCCAGTCAGAATTATATAGTTTAGCACATTCAGATAATTGTAAAGCAATTTATTGTAAAAATTTCCCAGTGATCCAAATCTCCCCAGTGGCAACTGTGGTACAAATGCATAATTATAAAATGTCTAAACCAGAATTTCATCGTATCAAACCGTTGCTTTATCCAGCTTCAATAATCATGCCTACCATCTATCACCCCCAAAAATTCAATGTAAAAAAAAGAAACAATAAAACTCATATAACGAAATCATTAGAACACAAGTTATAGAAGAAATTATAATGAGCTTTTAAGATAACCTTAATATTGATAAATATTAAAAATTAAAAGCTTTTCACTTAAAAATTATTTTTGCATTCCAGTTGAAGTTTTTCCAAGCTACCTCCAAATCAAACTGTTAAAAGAGGAAAAAAAGGTCTAACTATTTAAGGTTGAAAAGAGTAAAATTACAGGAAAATATATGTCCTGGGAAAGTTTTTCTGTAATTTTGTAAGTACTATTTTCAATATTTAGAATCATAGAGTAGTCAATGTGAAAGTATTGATACAGTACAAATGATTTATTCTATGTACCAATGTAAAATTGTAAAGTGGTTTTATGAATATTTTATAAAGAAGGTATGATTTTGTGCTTTAACTATGTAATTGTGATTGATAATTTAATGGGAAAAATCATTTTAATGAAATTAGGAATACATTTTTTATAATTTAAAAACTAGTTTGGAACTCTTTTAAATTAGAAACAAAATCCTACATCTGGTGCAGAAATAAATGATGGTTCAGAATCTAGTATATCTCCTGGATAAATAAAGAAAAAATAAGACAAGAAGATATCTTACCAATTTCATTATAAATGGAAAACAAAAATATATTTATTGCATACAAATAAATTTAAAGATAACAAATTGGATACTATTCTCTATTGTCTCAGGAAACAAATTGTAGAGTTCAGGTCCTGTCAGAGAAAGAGACTTAGGTGAAGATACCAAAACCTTGGTTGAAAATCAATTCAATGTGAAACTATAAAGGAACAGCTGAAACAATACCCAAATGTAGGCAATGGTTGATGCTTTCCAAATTCATACTAAAAACAAGGCAGAGAGACATCTTTGTTAGGAATGTATTTTTTCTAGTATTTTGATCCAATTGGACAATCCATTCCAGCTTTCAGTAAATATAAGATGGAGATTAAAAAAATAATCAAAACTAAAAATTTAAAAGTTAAAATTTAAAATAAGAAGGCAGCTCTCATTAAAAATTAGGACCAAACAATTGTAAAGGAATAGAGATTTATTAGATTATCTGAATATAGCAATTATGAAATATTTGGGAAATCAGGAGGAGAAAGAATAGCATATATACTTTAAAATTTAGGAAAGAACATTTTATAATGTTCACATAAGGGCTAGATGTCAACCTGGACCTTGTTTAATGCAGGGGGGTTCTTAACCTTTTTTGTTCCACGGACCCCTTTGGCAGTCAGGTGAAAATCACAGACTCTTACTAAGCCCATATTATACTGTGTATTATTTAATATATATATCACACCCACTCCAACACATTCCCAGAATAATAATATTTTTTTGAATTTCAATTCAAGCTCATGGACCCCTTGTTAAGGACCTCAGTTCTAATGGGAGAATGATCTATACCTTTTAGAGACTCTGGTCATAGAAAATTGCCAATTTGTTTTAACTTCTAATTATGTTTTAGCTTATTTAAAACATTGAAGTTGTACATTCAAAACAATAGAAACAATTTTTATTTAGAGGAGAAAAGATTTTTATGTTACTCTATAGTTGACAAAATCTGAGATATGTTTCCTGAGATAGGGCATGGAAGTTTCAATATAACTTAATGGAATAAAAAAATAAGTCTTAAAATCTTGGGTAAATTATTTAAATTTGGAAACCTACCTTGGATAAAGAAAGTACCTGTATTAGTCAGCCAAAGGGGTGTTAATGTGAAATATCAAAAATGGGTTGATCTTTATAAAGGGTATTTATTTGGGGTAAAAGTCCACAGTTACCAGGCCATACAGCATAAGTTTCTTTCCTCACCAAAGTCCTTTGTCACCTGTTGGAGCAAGACAGCTGCCGGCATTTGCCAGTGTTCAGGCTTCTGGGGTTCCTCTCTTCCCGGGGCTGTGTTTCTCTCCGGACTTAGCTCCTGTTTCCTCTACAAGGTCAGCTGTAGACAATCAGGCGAACGGCTTGCTTCTCTTCTCCTGGGGCCTTCTTTCCAACATCAAAACTTCTTCTCAAAAGACTGCTTCAACTCTGTTCTTTGCCTTGCCTTTTATATTCGATTTCCTACCCACCAAGGGGTGGTACTCAAAGCCCTACTGACATGGATCAGTGAATGCCCTAATCATAACCTAATCTTGCCCAGGTTAACAGATCAGTTTACAAGCATGATCCAATTATATTTTTGGAATTCATAATTACATCAAATTGGCCAACGGTTACAGTACCATACCTAAAAATCGATGGAGAAGTACGTATCTATCAGAATTTTATTTTGAGGAAACAAATTTGAAACAACAAATATTATAGGCAAATCAACTGGAAAATTAGAATGACTTTTGAATGATAGATGCCATGGAATTATTAAAAAATGAAAGTGATATGAATGAAGTTGCCAAGAAAATAGAGTGAATAATTGCCTTCAATACACAGATAATCTTCTCAAGAAAGGTGATATTTAAATTAGGTCTTAGAGTTTTCCAGATTAGTTTATTAACCTTGTAATAAGAAAGAATGAAGAAGCAGAAGAGAGCAGGATGTGAGCTTCAAGTATGAATGGTTGTATAAAGTTATAAAATAATATTCTTAACACTCTTCAACTTGGTTGTGCAGGAAGGAAACAGAGGGTAGGAGACAGAAGGGGAGGGCAGGGTAGGGCAGGGAAGGAAGGAATGGAGGGAGGGAGGGAGGGAGAGCCCTCTACTACCATTCAGCTCAGGAATGATGGGAATCTAGACTTAAGGTAAAAGTTAAAAAGATATCAGTGTCTCCTGCTGGACTACTGAAAACTAAGATTCCTAAGTTTAAATTTTGACTATTCTTCTTAGTTCTTTGTATAGCATATACGGGATACCCAATAAGAATAAGTGCTGTTCTCTCATCAGAAACCATGGAGACAAGAAGAGAGTGGTATGATATATTTAAAATACTGCAAGAGAAAACCTTCCAGCCAAGAATCTTATATCCAGCAAGGTTGTCTTTCAAAAATGAAGGTGAGTTTAGTTGACTCACAGATAAAAAGAAACTGAGAAAGTTTGTAACCAAGAGACCTGCTTTGCAAGAAATACTAAAGGGTGTGCTATAGCCGGAAAAGAAAAGACAGGAAAGAGAGGTCTGAAAGAGAGTCTAGAAATGAAAATTATATCAATAAAAGTAACTAAAAGTGTCAAAAGGATGGTAAAAATAAAATATGACAGATGAAACCTAAATATTCAGAAATAAACTTAACCAATGATGTAAAGCACTTGTACTCAGAAAACTGTTAAAAGAAATTTAAAAAGACCTAAATAATTGGAAGAACATTCCATGCTAATGGATTGAAAGACTAAACATCATTAACATGTCAATTCAACTCAAATTGATATACAGATTCATTGCAATCCCAATAAAAACTCTACCAGAATTTTTTAAATAAATGGAAAACATGATTGTCAAATTTATTTGGAAGGGTAAGGAGCACTTAATAGCCAGAAACATCTTATAAAATGAAAAGCGAAGTTGGAGAACTCTCATCTCCAGACTTTAAGTTGTATTACCTAGCTACAGTGGTAAAAAAACAGCATGGTACTGGCATAAAGACAGACACATAGACCAATGGAACAGAATTGATGGTTAAAAAACAGACCCTCATATCTATGGGCAAGTGATTTTTGACCAGCCTTTCAAACCCACCCAGCTCGGGCAGAACAGTCCATTCAACAAATGGTGATGAGAAAATTTGATATCCATAGCAAAAGAAGGAAAGCAGGCCCCTATACAAAAATAAATTCAAAGTTAATCAAATACCTAAATATAAAAGCAAGAACCATAAATCTTCTAGAAGAAAATGTAGGAAAATATCTTCAAGACCTGGTGGTAAGTGACGGATTCTTAAAGGAGATAAGAAGAGGACTGAGATGGACTACTGATGGTTAATGTATGTAGAAATTTTAATTAGCTTTGATGTAAAAGTGTGGAAATGCACAGAGTTGATGGTAACACATTATAGTGAGTCACAGCTGATTTATAAATGGGGATGTGGCTGACAATGTTAGTCTAGGTATATAAATGTCAATTGACAGAAAGCTAGAGAATAATCTAGGGACTGAATCGCATGTTAAACCCAGAGGTGGATGAAAATAGTGGTTGATGGTACAGATGCAAGAGTATTCTTTGTGAGCTAGAGCAGATGTACATCACTATTGCAGGGTGGTGGGAATGTGGAGAAGCATGGGAAAAATACAACTGGTGTGACCTATGGAGTGTGGTTAACAGTAAAAATGTAATATTCTTGCATCTATGCCAAAGATGTACTGTGTTGATAACGGAGGAATATGGAAAATGTGTGCCAAATGAATGCTGTAGAACTGGTGAAAATCAGATGATATTATCTCATAATCTGTAACAAATGTTCCACCACAGTGTGGTTTGTTGATAAAGGGGTGTTGTCTGGAAATTCTGCACATGTGCATGGTTGTTTTGTAAGTTTACAACTTTTACATAAAAATATATTTAAAAATAATAATTGTGAGGGTTGGGGGTAAAATACACCAAATGTAACATAAAGACTATAATTAATAGTAAGATTTTGATAATATTCTTTCATAATTTGAACAAATGTCTCATGACAATGCAAGTGTTGGTGGAGGGTTGATGTATGGGACCCCTGTATGATGTTCTGAATATTGGCTTTGTAATTCCACAGCTTTTACTATATATTTATTGTTTATGTATGTTCATGTAGAAATGATATAAATAAAAATAATAGGGTGGGTTGAGGGAAAATATTTTGGTTAGTAGTAATATTTTGAGAAAGCTCTTTAATCATTAGTTAAAAATGTTTCACAACAATGCAAGGTGTTGGTGGTAGGGTGAAGTATGAGAGCCCTGTATGATGTTATATATGTTTTTTTGTAAGTTTGCAACTATTACTATACACTTATTGTTTATGTACATTCATGTATCAGTGATATATTTCAATAAATTAAAAAAAACAGGTTGGAGAGGATGTGGATAAATAGGACAATTCATTCATTTTTGGTAGGAAAATAAAATTGTGTAGCCACTGTGGAAAACAATTTGGGGCTTCTTCAGAAACTTAGAAACATAATTTCCATATTACCCAGAAATCCCAATTCTATGTATACTCCCCAAAGAATTTAAAGTAGTGACTGGAGCAGATATTTGCTCATTGGGGTTCATAGTGTCATTATTCACAACTATCAAAAGTTGGAAGCAACCAAAGTGTCCATCAACAGATAGACAGATAAACAAAATGTAGTTTATACACAAATGGAATATGATTGTGCCATAAAAAAGAAAAGTGCATTCACTGATGTTCATAGCAACATTATTCACAAATGGTAAAAGTAGGAAACTACCCAAGTGTCCATCAAACGATGAAGGAATTAACAAAACGTGGTATATACATATGATGGAATACTATTTAGCTGTATGAAGAAATGAATGTTCTTTTATGAGCTAGAACAAGTGTAGGACACTATTACAAGATTTTATGTATATGGTGATATATGAGTGTAACCGTTGGCCAATTTGATGTAATTATGAATTCCAAAAATATAATTGGATCATGCTTGTAAACTAATCTGTTAATCTGGGCATGATTAGGTTATGATTAGGTTTTTGAGCCCCACCCCTTGGTGGGTGGGGAATCGACTATAAAAGGCAAGGCAAAGGACAGACGGAGCAGGTTTTGAAGCAGATTTTGAGAAGCAGTTTTGATGTTGGAAAGAAGGCCCCAGGGGTAGAGAAGTGAGCCGTTTGCCTGATCACCTACAGCTGACCTTGTGGAGGAAACAGGAGCTAACCCCGGAGAGAAACGCAGCCCCGGGAAGAGAAGAAACCAAGAAGCCTGAACCCTGGGTAAATGTCAGCAGCTGACTTGCTCCAACACGTGACAATTGACTTTGGTGAGGGAAGAAACTTATGCTTTATGGCCTGGTAACTGTGGACTCCTACCCCAAATAAATACCCTTTATAAAGACCAACCCATTTTTGGTATTTCACATTAGCACCCCTTTGGCTGACTAATACAATGAGGTAGATACCACTAATATAACTTATGAACTATAGTTAACTGTATAATTGTAATATTCTTGCGTCAATGTCAAAGAAAATACTATATCAAGGTTAAGGGTAAACAATAGGCGGTATAGGGGTGTTATGCTGAAAATAAAATAAAAACTCCAAAAGGGAGTGCAGAGCAGGTTTTTTGAGTTAAAGTTGCATTAGTGCAGTGGCAGCACAAAAATGATGTTTCTGCACCAAAGTTTGAGCATGGCAAGCAGCTTATATGGCTGCTTGAGACAAAGGGGTGACAGGAATGGTGATGCAGATGTGAGCTATGTGAACTGCAGGTGAAATTGGACTGTCCAGGTAGGGTGGTCTTAAGGCACAGTTTGCTAATTAGCAATCAGGATGTTGGCATAACATTGTGGCCATTGGGTGAAGATCAGCAGACTTTACTGGTATTAGCCTGATTTCTGTTATAGTTCTCTCTGGGCAGGAACAGGGGCCTCTACAAGTATTACAAAGGATCATTGGAATGTTAGCAAGTGTAGCAGTTTGATATTATTGATAAATTCCAAAAAGTAATATTGGATTATGTTTGTAAACTGGTCTTTTCCTCTAGGCATATTAGAGTATATTAGATTCAGAGGTCTTAGTTTTACTTGATTAAATAATGATTAAGGCTTTGATTGGGCCACATAAGTAGGACATTGCATCTCTGCCCCCTTAGTGGGTAGGGACTCACAGAGAAACCACAGAGGAGGGATTTTGGAGTTTTTGAGCTTGATCCCCAGGAAGTAAGCACACAGAGGAGCTTGGTCATGAGAAAAGAGAAAAGGCACCAGGAAGAGAAACAAGCTGTTGCCTGATAGCCTAGAGCTGACCTTGTGGAGATAGCAGAGGAGCTGAGCCTGGAGAGAAGCAAGGCCAGGGAAGAGAGGAACACAGGAAGCCTGAACACTCAGATACGTCGGCTGTCATCTTGCTCCAACATGTGGCAATAATCTTTGGTGAGGGAAGTAACTTATGCTTTATGGCCTGGTAACTGTAGGCTTCTACCCCAAATAAGTACCCTTTATAAAAACCAACTGATTTCTGGTATTTTGCATCAGCACCCCATTGGCTGACTAATACAGCCAGGTTCAGTTAGCCTCTGTGTCTTCTTTGTAATTCCCTAAATAAAATGGAAGCTCAGGCAAATCAAGATGATTATAAAATCATTTATCATTCCAGTTTCACAGAGGAGTATGGCATATTTCCTGTTGGAATAATGAAATCAATCTAACATCAACTGAGATGATGATAACACAACCTGATGAAACTGAGAGCCACTGAGTATACACTGGATGCTTTGTACAAGGCTTGGAAATATATAACACAGAGAACCCTGTGGTGGATAATGGACTGTGGTTGACAGTTCTCTAATGAACTCTAACATATATACAATGCTAATATATGATGTTAATAATGTGGAAAATATACACTGAAAATAAGGTATCGACTATAAGTAGCAGTAATATTTTGATGATGTTCTTTCATCATTTGTAACAAATGTTGCACAACAATGAAAGTGCTAGCAGTGGGGTTACATATGGGAGTCCTGTATGTTATGCACGATTGTTTTATAAACTCACACTTTTCTAATTAAATTTTTTTAAAAACCACAGATAAAAATGAAGGTACAGTTTTAAATGTTGAGATAAAAGAATAGTTAATCAACCTAGTACTTCTTTGTAAACAAGGATATATTGGCTTTCAGAGCCTTGCATTGTGAATTAATGCCATGATGATTTCAAGTTAATATATTCAACTCAGCAAAAATATGGTAGTTGTCCTTATAAAAGGAATTGCAAAAAAATACAAACTTTTTTGGAATTCAAATGATTTTATATCATTGTTCAATTGACAAATATCAAAGTTATCCTTCTTGAGCATGGCAATAAAAGTTTCTAAATGTTCCTTTGTAATAAAAAATATTGTAACTAAATCATGGCAGATCAATTTGGACAACAAAGAAAAATATGTCTGCACACATATTCAGATGGAAGAATACAATTTTATTAGAACTTATTTGAGAAAATTAATTGAAAGCAACAAATTTTATGGGCAAATCAGCTATCAAATTAGAATGATCTTTGAAGGAAACATAGCACTGAGTTAACAGATATTAAAATTGTGTTATCAATGAAGTTGCATAGAGAATTGAATGACTAATTCTGCCTTCATAAGGTCGAGATTGGTCTTAAGAAATATGATATTTAAATTGGGTAATTAGAGCATTCAGGATAAGTGTGTAAACTTTTAACAAGAAGGCATTAGGAAGCAGAAGCTGTATGGGAGTTTCAGATGTGGATGGTTGCATTGAGTTACAAAACAATTCTATTCATACACACTCAGACTTCAACTCATTGTGCTTTGTACACATAAAAAAGAATTGTCACCTACCAGGCCATACAGGAATCACAGGAGACTAGGCTTAAGATAAAAGTTTAAAAGGCATCCAGGTCCCCTATCATAGTAATGAAAACTAGCTTTGCTGAGTTTAAAATTTGACTAGTTTCCCATTTAGCTTTTTGTCTTCTGAAAATTTTAAAACCTTTTTGAGCTATTTTTGATCCTATGTATAATGCCAATTAAAATTACTATATCAAACTGTTGCTTTAAGAATTACATGATTTATATCAAACAATTATCCATGCTTGCAATTTAGTGGCTATTCACCAAAATACAGGTCTTATTTTTAATATTATAACTGTTGAGATTAGTGAAGCATACGTAGAACTTAAACGTGTTGAAAATTGATAGGAATACCAAGAAACAAAACACTAGACCTGAGGAAGGGAAGCGCTCTTGTATTATATTTAAACAGTCCTAACAGGCCTCTATCACAGTGACAAATAAATAAGTAAAACTGTTTGGGAAACACTTAACTTCCAAAATAGCCACGGACTTTTATTTGTTTTTTAACCATTAAAGATAAGGTGAGGTCAACATGCTAGTTATCAATGATCATAACAGATTAAAGTGGCATCTGACAGGTTTTTCTACTATTTACATGCTTTTATTTTTAATATCAACTCCTAGATTTCTATTTAATAGTGATTTCCTGGAAGCAGTCATTTACATTGTAATATTTCAGTTTAGGAAATGTTTTTACAAATTTCCCATAAACATCCATAACCACATAGACTAAATACTTCATCTCAATACAGATTTCACCTTTAGATGAGCTTATTGAATTACAGTCAACAACAAGCAAAATTTACTTCCACTTACCCTTCTAAAACTTTCCATATTCATTTACATCTTGTGCTACAGATTTCCATCCTGATTTTATGAAAACCAGCCATCTTGTCTTAGGACAAAACACAGTCCCTTATACAGGCTTTCACAAACCTTCTGAGTTAGGTTAGTTTAGGGAATGGGAAGACAAGTCTAAAACCTGGCAGAAAAACATGGCCATGAAACATGTGGCCACTGAATCCACCTGGAAAACCCCTGAAGTAAAGACCCCACGAGAAGGCTGCTGGAAAATCCCTGAAGTAAAGACCCCACCAGAAGGCTGCTGGAAGAACCGGCAAGAATCCTCCATTTGGAAAGCGCTTTTGTCCAGGGAAAACCCCGGATACTCTCAAGGGTCCTTATCATTGTGCCCCCCCAACTGATGGGTGGGGTAATCACTCAAATCAGCAAACAGCTGGGACCTCTCAGCTGAACATTAGCAAGACAAGGAATAATGAATGGTTTAAAAAGTAAGCACACAAGCTGAATCTCTCTCTTTGCCTAGAGCAGCTTGCAAATACTCCTGGAGGCCTGTAATCTATTATTTTCTCCTGTTTCTATTCTCTCAGAGTTCTCCCATTCTTTAACAAACTTCTGGCCTAACTAAACCAGAATGTTCTTAAATTCTTTTATGTAACATTGCCAAGAAGCTAGAGGAATCTAGCTACACTTCTACTTCTTCTCATCTCCATTTAAGTCTCATCTTATCTCTCATTCTGTTCTGTGAAAAATTAGTCATTTCAATTTGAGCAAAACAATTATTTTAAAAGATTTCTGTAAAAATAATAATTTCATTAACCAAAAAACTTACAACTTTCATTATCTTTATTATTTAACAGACTTGATGCTACCTAAGTTTATTAGTAGCCATATAAAGCTAGAGAGATTATACCCAAGTAGAATAAAATCAAAATAATAGTAGTTTATGTAGGAAATTATTTCTATTTTCTTTTCTTCCAAAGGTTAAAAATACTTTGTTTTTATAATCCTTAAAATTGTGAAGAATCTCAAAAGCATACTGACTATTAGGTTCTGGAGATTATATTAAAATTATTTTGTTTTAATTTGTTTTAATTATTTTTCATAGCTTTCAAGGACATTGTCTTTACTTACTGAAAGTTTGGCCATTGAGTTATGAATTACTCTCATCTCAGAGCTGTAAACTTTGATTGGGGAATTACAGGACAGACTAGGCACCACAAGGCTTATATTTTAAAATCCCTTTTGCTCATATCATTTTTAATTATAAGCCTATTAGACAGAATTCTTAGCTAAATTCACATATCCCATATCTTTCCATATCAATCTATCCTCCACAGTCTCCCCACTCGAATTCAGTCAAGGTTAGGAGAAGACCCTGGACGCATGATAGGCTATAGAAATATTGTGGAAGAATTCAGGAAAACATTTTTAGTTTTTTTTTTTAATTAATATAGTTTCTTTAGTTCAATTTTATATGAATCTTTTATCCTGTTCGGCTTTTCTAATTTGGGCTCCAAGAGTATTCATTTACCCATATAAGCACTTATTTAATGTTTAGCAATTTGAATAGAGGTCTTTTAAGAATTTTCATTTGTTAATTTTATATTACCATCTGGAGGTATGTAAATATACACTGAACAATCAGACAAACACAAATAGAGTAAGACATGCCAACAGAAACATAAAACTGACTAATTTGACTCATAATTCTCACTCTTTTGGTATGGCTGTCTCCAAGCTCTCCATCATCTAACATCTCTGGTTTTACTGATGTTAAGATATCCTCTGGGATCAATGTTGTCTGTAACATGCAAGCTCGTTCTTGGAAACACTTTTATTAGTAACCAGCAACAAGTTAGGAATATTTGAGCAGTATAAATACAGTTAAACACTAATTTATAATAATAGTTTAGACTGACAGATAATTGCTCTAGATTGATAACTTTGGCCCCATAACTTGTGCATATTGGGCTGTAGAGTTAGGAGGCTTTGGTGCTTTTTTCCTTGTGATACTGGGACATTCTTGCTTCCACTGACCATACTCCTTGCAGTAAGCACTCTGCTTGGGGCCCAGAGGCTTTCTAGGGGCCCTGGAGGTCTTACCTTTCCTTGGCTCCCTCAGTTGGTGGAGGGCTTTGCTCAGGCTATTCCTAAAAGATTACCATTTAATTTAGCTTTGTATGTGATTGTTTCTGTTATAGAATACCTTGAAGCAATCTGTACCAGGGGTGAACTTGGCAGTCTACCCCTCCTTTTATTTTTTGCAATTTGTGATGTGTATTAGGAGCACTCTGAAAAATAAAAAATTGTTTAACTTTTTGTCTCTTAACAAGATATTTCTGGTCTGAATCAGTGAACTGATGATGTCTTGAAGAGTCTCTTGAGGAATAATGATGGATTTTCATCTCCCACTTGAACAATTTCCTGAGTTTTGCTAAATTGTTTTTTTAGGGACCCCATTTCTAAGCCTCAAATTTATACATGATTTATAATGATCCAGTTTTGTTTTATTCCCCATCTGTCCAGGTTCCAATTAGGATCATTGACAAGAATTGCCTGACTTTCAGGGATATGAATGGGATTGTTTCCATTGGGCAGAAAATCAGCACGATCTTGAGCCTTTTCTAGTACAATTCACTTTTCCTGTGAGGTTAAAAGAACATTCAGTAAATATTGAATATTTGCCCAATTTGGATTATAAGTTGCAAATATAAATTTAAAAAGATTCTCCATCTTTCTGGGGTTTTTTTTTCTAACCAGGGATTTGATATTTCCAACTGTATTGATCAGATATTGACAGTAGAATATGTACATAAAAATAGCCCCTAGGATGTCCTTGGTTATGAATTCCTGCAGGTATATACCTGTGAGGGATTTGGCCCTGGCTTTGACCCCATAAATTAGAGTTGCCCTGCCTAAAATACCACCACTCCAGATGTGGGATGGGGAGGCCATTTCTGAGGGATATAATCCAATTTAGATATGTTTTCATCCCTCTGTATGGAGGAGGGGTTGTAGGAGCAGTGGCATTCTCAATTCTCAAGGTACTTAAGACAATAATAGTATCTAAGAGTTCATCAGTCGATTTAGAGTCCTGGAGGGTCATTTTCTGGATGCAATTCCACTCATCTTTGCAATAATTTAACGTGGGCTTTTGTACAGATGGTTGATTAACTGAATTTTTTAGCCAGCTGGGATGACAAATCATCATTTTCTGTAATTTTAGTATGCTGAGGACAAGGCACTTCACTAATTGATAATACTCCATGTCTAAAACATTTTCTCTGAGGTTTCTGAAATTGGACCAGAAAGCATTGGATATAAGTTATATCATCCCATTTATTTAAACTTCTACAATATCAGACTAACTGTAGAATAGTATTATACTCTAAAGATATTTGTGCTGGCCACTTCTGTTCCCCTTCTAAAGTTTATTGAGGCCAGACTTCCTAATAAAAGCAAATCATTCTGTTTTAGTCATAGGTTCACAACCAAATTGTTCCCAATATTAATGATGCAACCCAGTGGGTTGCTTTTTCCCTTCACTTCTGAATTCTGGCTATTTCCCATTCTAGTTAATAAGTATGAAACCAATACCTCAGCCATGAAGGTCAGCAACACTTCCTTACGCCAGGGGCTGCTCCCTTTCCTGTTCCAAAACCAAACAACAGACAACAAGCATGCAATTGCCACTGACAGCGTTGGCAGGAAATAATGTGCCACTGGGTGTTCCCAGAATAACAAATACAAACATACAGAACACACAGAACGGCCCATTTTCCTTCCTAATCCACCACCATTAGGGATCCTGGAGGCTGGAGGCAATAGATTCCCCTACATTTCTCAGAGTAAATCACTGTGGCAGCTGCAGAGCCAGGGTTCACGAATGTCTTACCTAGGGGGTACAGGAGTCCACCAAGCAGTGTCGTTCTCACAAGTACGTCCGCGCCACACTGGGCACGCCAAACTGAAGAGGGACCAGAGTGGTCCTTGGCTGGGTTCATTTGCTCGGCGTGGCAGAACAGACACACCGAACTAGGGCAGGATGGAAAAGAGGATTTATTTACTGGCGGGAGACCGGAGGTATATAATCTCAAATCAGATTCCAGGTTTGCAAAAACTGTAATATTTTCTGCCACTGAGATGCTAACAGATAACTGAAGTGGAGGTGAGCACAGGTTCCTTTATTAATAAACATTAAGTGTTGAACATGGTAGGATGGGTACCAAATCAGGGTGAATTCTCATCACAAGTTTATAATCCTTAGAGATCAAAATTCTGGGATAAGAAAGTACAGAGTAGAGATCAGTCACAAGGTGTCCCATTTGGATATCAAACAGGACTGTGGAGGGATTATACACAAGGGAGAGGCTAAGTTTTATATAACCACATGCAGTGATGAGACCTGTTTAGAATGACCATCACAATAGCTAAATCCAGTCAGTTTCAGCAAGTTTACATATAAACATTTTGTGTTTTTTTTTTAATAATAAAAAGGCGTCAATATAATTCTTAATCCTCAGTTACAAAGCTTCAGTACAATGCCTCAACACTTAAAGCTGTACTGTGATTTTCTAGCACTACCATCTGACATTCTTACATAAGCCCCCTCTTCATTATAATGAGTCATTAGTTAGAATGTTTACTAACCAATCCCAAAGTGCCAACAGCCCTAGCCACACCTTCCTTTGTTTAAATCCAATAAACATCCCTCACTTTTCATGCTCAGGTACTCTGATTTGAAGAAAGTGACCTGCAGTATCTGGGAGTCTAGGCTTTGCTAAATATGCCTTTTCTCTCTTCAAAATCCCAGGTTCTACCACTTACATTTAGCATATCGGGCAGAACTCACTTTGGATTGAAAACATCAATGGTCGGGGAAAAAATATAACCAGTCATTTAGCTAGATCATTTTTCTTTTCTAAAATCATATTTTTATCCAAATTTTCAAGGTCCAGTTCATGGTACAAATTCTACAGAAACTTTTTTGGACTTACTACATCCTCCCAAGCTACTCACATATGCCCTGTCAATTCTATATTATATGCATTTTTTCCTAGCTATGTTTTATTTTCCTGTTTTAAGTCGCATTTTTATTTACATCAACTCATCATTAGAAAAATGGAAATATAAAGAATATTGTGTCCTTATACACATAAGCTTCTGAAAGAAAAATTTCAAATATTTCAAGACTTCTTATTTGTCTAATACCCATGTTGATTTGTATGTCAATGGCCCATATCATAATGGACAACATTGTAGCTGATAAAAGAGGCTCTGAGCTGCTTTTTACCCCTGATTAAGCCAGACATCCTCATGAAAGAGGGGCAGATAATAAGCCCTTCCTGGAGGGTGAGAACAACTTATTCTAGGTAACATTCATTAGATAGGTGAATTTCCTATGGCTCCTTCCACCACTGGATGAATCAAACACGAGACAGTACATGGAAATTCTGATACCATGAAATTATGAAGGTACATAATATTCATGCTATGTAGATTCTGATGAGTCAAAAATGCATTTGAAAGCCTGAGAGAGACTACTAAAATAAGAATGAAAAGACTATGGATAATTGGCCACTTAAGAAACATTTTAAAAAATTCAATCAACCCCCACCCCAAAGTTGGTTGTACTAATTTTCTATTACTGCATAGCAATTACCAATAATTTAGCAGTTTAAAAATATACACACTCATAATATCTCTGTTAATGTGGGTTAGGAGTCAGCACAACCTACATAAATCTTCTTCTCAGAGCACATGAAAATACCAGCCTGTTGACCTTTTTCTGTTATCATCTGGAGGCTCTACTGGAAAGAAACCATTTCGAAGCTCATTCAGGTTTTTGTCGGAATGATTTTCATTGTGGTTGTAATACTGAGGACACTGGGTTGTCAACTTTCAACTGAAGTCACACCACAGGTTCTCGAAGCTATCCACGGTTCCTGAGATCACCCACACTTCCTTGCCACATGGAATTCTCCAACATGACAACCTACTACATGAAACCTGTAAGGGGAATCTTCTGCTCCCTTTTGGTAAGAGGAAGGCTTTTATAAGCACAGTCATATTCAATATCAATCTTATCACAACCTGGCATATTTTCCCTATTGCCATATCCAATTGGTTGACAGCAATCAAGCCCATCCTGGACTCAAGATGAGGAAATTATATAAAGTCATGGATGCCACAAGGTGAGGGAACATTGTATATCACCTTAGATAGCAATAAAAAGTAACAGAGAGGAAGCGGGTGTGGCTCAGTGGATAGAGCCCCCGTTTACCATATGGGAGGCCCGGGTTCGCGTCCCGAGGCCTCCTTGTGAGGGCACGCCGGCCTGAGCGGTGCGGTGGGCTGATGCAGCAACCTCACGGCAGGAAGCGGCTGTGGCGCAATGGATAGCGCACCCGTTTACCATATGAGAGGCCCCGGGTTCGCTT